>VCRD01000328.1:232046-270116 GCA_006783055.1 Trinorchestia longiramus | reverse complement strand
TACTAGTTAACTAGTATGCACATCTCGCCTAAAAATTAGAACAATGAGCTGGAAAAAAACACCAGTAAATCGTGGTAAAGTGAGTAAAAAAAAGATTAAAAAGATTAGGCGCAGTGGCCTCGTTATAATCAAACGCGGAGTGTGGGAGTAACAGACACAGGTCTTTCTCTCCCACTACACCACTAGTTAAATAGTCCTCTTCCCTTCAGTCAATAGCGTAGTATCATCGTTGCGCAGCTCTACAAGGTAACCCAAAAACAAGTAAACCGAAATTTTAATGTTACTTGTGCAATGCCCGTCTAATCTGAATAATTACCTAATCTGTGAGCATTCCACTGAAGAATTTCATCCTTTCTTTCTTGAGTTAAATTCTCTCGTGCCACTCGATGTTGTTCAGCGTCATGCCGAAGAATTTCCTCTCTTCTTTCATGCGTTAAGCTCTCTCTAGCTACTCGGTGTTGCTCTGCATTATTCCGCAGAATTGCCAAACGCCGTTCAAGGGTCAAGTTAGCTCTAGCTTCTCGTTGGCGAGCAGCATTGCTTCGTTTTGCCAATTCGCGTTATTTGTCCGATAGTCTTCTGCGTCTTTCTTGCTGTCGAAGTCTTGCTGCTTCTCTCTTACGGTTGGACACGTTTCTATCCATGTTGGCATTTTGCCGGAATTTTATTCTGAAATATCCTCTATTATCTCTTTGAAGCTTTAAGAAAATCACAATTCCGAAAACAATAACTCAATTTCCAAAATTTTTGGCTTTATACTAAGCGGTAACCAGGTAACTGGTCAAACTAATTGAAAACATTTCTTTTCGCATTATCAATTAAAAATATCAAAACATCATGATGAATTTCAACAGAAAAAGGTCCAAAGAAAATTTTTATTTGTAAAAATAAACCGATTGTGTATTCTGGATACCATAATACAAGTGAAAGGGAATTGAATTACCACAGAAAAATAATGCAATGGAATGATTTCTTGTATTTCTTAAGCTTTATCCTTGTTCCTATCAGAGCTGTCGATTAGAAGAGTGTGACACAGGGACAGACAGATGGACAGACGGAGGGACGGACGCGGCTCTTATTATAGTACAGATTTAATGGTACAATACCTAGGATACTAATTGCATACACATGATAGAGTGGTATTCTAGGTACGAACAAATAATGAAAAAATTTTGGGGAGTTTATTTTTTTGGGTGCCCCGGTACACCTGGTGCAGCACCCACTTGTGAAGGAGTTACTCGGGCCAGAAAGCTGCGCAAAATTTCACAAGCTTGCTAAGGCACTGCGCATGACCGTCAGCTCGCGCATCCCTGCGACGAGGTAAGCGCCACAGTCAGAGCCACAGTCAGAGTCACAGTCAGAGTCACAGTCAGAGTCACAGTCAGAGTCACAGTTAGAGTCACAGTTAGAGTCACAGTCAGAGTCACAGTCAGAGTCACAGTCAGAGTCACAGTCAGAGTCACAGTCAGAGTCACAGTCAGAGTCACAGTCAGAGAGGCTGTATGCGCCGACGTTTTCCATTGTGATCTAAAAAAGATGTATTTTCGACTAAAACTTTTAAACGACATTTCTAGGAATTATTTCAGCGTATACTACCTGCATTAACATTTGTTACTAAACAAAAAGAGTTTACAAATGAGAAAGAAATACAAGATCATGTTCTGCTATATGATATCGAAATCAACACGTATTTTTGTGAACACTTACTTCTTGTGTCGCTACGTTGTCTCATTCTTGTCGCCCACAAAGCAAGCACTAAATCTCTTTGCCTCACTTAGTCTTACAAAATGTTTTAGCCCTTCATGGTTTTACTTAATGTGTGAGCCTCTCTTAGTGTTACTTAACAAAACACAGATCTGTTCACACTTCACTCACTACCACCACACCCACCAAACTTACACTGCCTCACAAGCGGTTGTCCGCTACCGGAACCTTAGTTTAGGAGCAAGCATTTTCCGCTAAACTTCATATTTTGTGCAGCATCCTGTTAATCTGCATTCTCAGTTTGCTCATAGACGGTGGAAAATAATGCAGAAATATTTGGAGGTTTTTGTTAACTTCCACGAAAAAAGTTCTGCGCACTGTTTCATGAGTTTTTATAAACTTTTTAAATTAATGCAAATTCGAAGAAATAATTATCTCTGGAATAAATTATGGATTCATAATTTCTCGATCTGTCCTATAGAATATCAGTTGCCAATACAGAAGTTTCAAAGCCTGTGCTGAAAATGAAAACACATGTCACAGTAATTTCTAATCAATTTTAATACCCCAGACTTCTAGACTTACAATACCAAAACAAGTATGTTTGATATTTTTTATACTATTTCTTAAGTATTTTTTTTAATAACCTTTAAATGCACGATGCTCAAGATGTTGATTTATTGCATGATATTTTCAGGCAAAATTAATATGTAATTCTCGAAGCATATGAATTAGAAAGTTTATTAAAGGACAAAACTTTATGAACATTATTCAAATAACTAAGCTTCCATGTTTTTTATTATTGCTACTGACTACTGGAGGCTGTCAATCCAGATTTTTTAGTCTTCAATTACTCATGACTGATAAGTCAAGATTCATTGAGTCATATAAATAATTTGAAATTTTAAACGCATCGAGGTACTGTATAGAGCATCAAGATGCTACAAAATACACCGAGAATCAGGATACCACAAAAAATTGAGAAAACATGAACTACTTTGAAGCATGACAAAAATTGATATATATTGAAATACCTCCTATTATATCAGAGTATATTGAAGTACAACGCCAAACATGATGCACACACACCAGGCTTCAGCACACACTGAGTTTGTGTTAAAATAGAACACAAGAATTAGGGAATCCGGGCATGAGTTAAATAGTTGCTCCACATCAGCTGCAACATTAATTGATGACCGGAGCAGGACATCGTCTAGGTGGTTGTTACTGTCCACACGTCAACATGATGGTGACTGTCCACACGTCAACATGATGGTGACTGTCCACACGTCAACATGATGGCGACTGTCCACACGTCAACATGATGGTGACNCATGTCAAGAACTGTGTCGTGTAAACAAGGCGTGTAATGTAGTCGCAATTTTGTGAGGATATTAATAGTTGCAAGTTGATGTGATGGCGGCATCAATTAACGGAATCACGTAGCTTGTCAAGTTAATTATTGTTGGAATATCAGTACTGGGCCAAAAATCTACATTAAACGTGGAGTTTTTCTGAAGAAATAACCTGGAGACTAACCTTGTAGCTGTGAAATTTAAATCTTCATTCTTTTTAACACTCCAGTCATTTTCTTTCATTTCTTCTGAGAATTTAGTCATCAGAAGGTCTTTCTAGCGCATTTGAAGTGATACAAGTCTCAGGCAGGGAAGTGGTACAAGTCTCAGGCAGGGAAGTGGTACAAGTCTCAGGCAGGGAAGTGGTACAAGTCTCAGGCAGGGAAGTGGTACAAGTCTCAGGCAGGGAAGTGGTACAAGTCTCAGGCAGGGAAGTGGTACAAGTCTCAGGCAGGGAAGTGGTACAAGTCTCAGGCAGGGAATATCTAATATTAGGAAAAAATAAAAGCACCACGTACAATTTCTGATGTTTTACCATTTTGCAATAAAACTACTTGCATCACAAGATGTATATTTATTTAACAACAATCTAGAGTCTTAAAGACAAAATCACTTTTTCAACGGACAATATGTGACCAAAAATTGGTCATTACTTCCATTTTTCTGGTCATAAATTGATTAGATACAGCAATGGAAATAAAAAATTATTATTTTGTATATCGTCTTCCCCACGAAAAATGGGAAAAGTCAAGACTACTTACATGTTTCTATTTAAGTTATATGTCCTTTTTCTTGCCTACACAATGAATAACACACTTATAGTATGAACTATGATTATATTGTATGTGGATTGACGTACACGTTTCTGTAAATTAAATTTACTATTATATGAGTATAATATTTTACGTCGTCCGTTACATAATTTTTTTCGAACAAAACTCTAGCTCGTTCCATAACTTAAGACTCAACACTTCAAGTCTGTTCATAATTTGACATTTAGCCCTTTAATTCCGTTTACAATGTTAGATTTAGCTCCTCGACTCTCTCCTTAATTTTACATTTAGTCCTTCAATCAGTCTTTCATCCACAATGTTACACATGTTCTTTAACTCCGTCCATAATTTTACATTCAGTCCTTCATATCAGTTTATACCGCTTCCTTTAGTGTTTTGAATTTTTGATTGAACGTAGAGCGGTTTTAATCTTTCTGCGATTCGTATTTTTCAATACACTTTTTATGACACCTGCATTGCGACCTCGTCCATTTATCACACGAGACAAGAACGACTTGAGATAGCAGAAAAGAAGTGCAAGAGTACGCTTACTTTCGTCTGAATTAATTGGTCTGCGAGAAGCCAAAGCGATTCTGTCCAGAGCGACCGTCAAATGAAGACTGATGGGCAAAGAGAATATATATTTTTTTGTTTGTAAGTTAGAAATGGTCTCCAAATACTTCAAGAAAGGTGATTATGGTTGTATTCGCTTGATTTTGTTTATGGTTTATGGAAAATGGAGCCATATTTGAGAGTGGCAGTGTGGATATTTGCCGCAACTTGGAACCAGCTACCAGAAAACATAGTTTCTGCTGGCACTGTGAACACATTCAAAAATCGTCTCGATAAATTTTGGATTACGAACCCCCCCAGTACTACATCCTACTAACTATGTCCCTAACTCCGTAAGGTTAATGTATGATTGAGATAAATGCTCGTGACATAAACGCCTGTGCGTGAGTGATATGTGTGCACACGACTAAATTGACTTACGTGGTTAAGGTGTACGTGCATGACTGATGGATTTACTTTAGACGGCATGGGACTTCGGTATTGAACCAAGAATGGGCCAAACGGCTCGTTCCTATTGCCTTATTCTATTCTATTCTATTCTATTCTAGTAGTTGCTGTTGAAACGTAAATTTCAGCTACGACATCAAGGTGTACAAACGCTCGCCTCAGACAAGTAAGATGCATTAATTGCTCGTCTACTTTGGTCAAATTTAAAAAATTAGCTTAGAGACTTAAATTTAGGCGTTTCATGACATGTTCAGTGATATGAACTAAAAGGGCTCACGCACAGAGTAGCAGTAAGTCGAATTCAACGAAGTTCGACTGAAAAAACATTGTTTGTCATGATTGTCATCATTATCAATTGAATTTACACTGTAATTATTTCTTGCATATTTTAAACCTCCAATTGCTCAACAAATCTACTCGTCATATTTTTCATCACTAGTTCACATTTACTGATTGAAAGAAGAGCTAGCAATCAAGGATTTACGTTGAAGTCTCGTGGGTGTCGATATGCCGTGTCCTGAATGCATGCTACCTGAACTTCTTAATATTGTGTGGCGAGAAAATGCTGCGAAAGAATAAGGCCAGATTTATACGGAACCTCATAAAGTCTTTCCAAGGCAAGTCAATACAAAACTTCCGAGCTTATCGGCAGCCATTGTGAGTTTCAAAAGTTGTGCCGAGCTTCTTCCATGTTTTGGGAGTGAGGCTGTGGACAATGGATGCTTGATGCAGTGGGGAAGCGCTCCAAGTCCGCAACATTTCAAGTTGTGTCTCCTTTGTGCTAAATTGATGTGACGTGTACCACACGTAGCAATTACACGTGTATGAAAACAAGCGTATATGTAATATATGTGGGCATGACAGAATATACAATAATATAGTGCGTAAATGCACATATTTTGTGCACGTACGTATAATATACGTTCATATAATATCTCGAACATGTACTGTACATACAAGTGTAGATATGTGTACAAATATAAACACAGTTCTTCCCTTCTGAAGTAAAGGTTGTAAATTGCGTTAGAATTAGTTGATTAACCCTCCAATGAAGATCTTCTGATCCTGAGATGCTCAATACAATACATGCAAGTGCAGGAAAATCGTAGAATGTTGAGTTGTTTTGTTCTCAGTATTACGAGTCAATCTTGGTAATTAAATGAGCCAAAACAAATTTAAACTTTAAAACTTTAAACCGAATAACGGGCATGCACAACCTAAATGTAGAATAATTATGTGTAGTAAGTTCTCCTGTAGGCATGCGCTTCCAGTGACTGCTAAAATACAATTTTTTAGCACATCCTGCATAATAAAAAAGTTAAATATTTGCATTGCAACATCTAGTTGCGTTCATGGTGTCCTGGAATGGCAGCAGTGCATTGGCCGCTAGAAATGTTTAACTTGACTGCAGAGAAAAGCCTCCTGAATGATCTGCTTGCTGAACAGTTTTGAACGATTAACAAGTAAGTTTATTCTTCGTTCTTGAATGTATTTCATGAAAAACATTTTGCATTGCATCCGTTACCTCTATAATAACCCAATGTTTTTATTCATGGTATTAAATTATTAAAATGATAATTTGGTGGCATAACGATCCACTACAATTTAATAAGTTGACAGCTTAACTGTACAACATTTGTTGGTGTGATACATGTTTGTGTTTCTCGCTTCTTTCCTTCACTGCGCCACACGGACATCAACTTGCCCAACAAATGGAGCAGAGGCAGTGGGCTCCCATTGTAGTGTCTGACGTATGAGACAGGTGTATATGGAGGAGATGGAGAACTGGGATGGTGCTCTGCATACCCACTGCATTTCTTGTTGGCTACGCAAATTATTGTGAGGGAATTATTTCTCTCCATGGAAACTGGAATTCTGAAGCTCATCGTATCAATTTTGCGTGGAGTGAGAGCCGCAATAAAAGGGGATTTTGAATAGAAAAATTCAAACGCTGTAGGAATGAATAGCTATTCTTGTTGAGCGTGGGAAAAATTTGTGATGTTCTACTAATCATGAAAGTGTACAATTGCTGGACTGAAGGTGAGGTACAAATGCTTCTAGTACCTCCATTTTACGTAGCATTGATAAAATGAAATAAAAAACCTGAGGAAATTTGAAATTTTTGTGATTTCAATTGATACAAGCCAGCCACGAAGGTGCCCACATATTGCAAGTATAATTCATAAGATGAGCAGTATGCAGTCATGTATTTTTGCCTTCACTTGATGTAAGAGTATTTTTAGCTCTTTCCATGGAGCGGTTTTTATTGGTCACTTTACTTCAAAAGTGATTACACGTTCGATATAAATTAAAATGAGTTTAAATGTACATAAACCACTCGAGTGCAAAAAATCCCTATTTTTGAGTTCGTTTGATGTTAATTCAGAGCACTATGAAATGTTTTTAACCCAAAGCGATGCCCAACATTCATCAGTTTATAGTTTGAAACAAATATGCAGGGAAAAATGTACTTGAGTGTAATTTTCCTTCTTGGCTTCTCCTCGGAATGCACATCAATATAAAAAGAAGGAAAACCTAAGCGTCATATGCGTTAGACTCTATAGCATATGAACCAGTCACCATCACTGAAGTGCTAGTGTTCAGCATTGTTATTTTATAACCTGCCTTACACATGACGTCGTAAACTACAGTAACACCTCTACATACGAATTTAATTCGTTCTGAGACCTACATCGCATGTTCAATTATTCGTATCTTGGATCAATTATTCCCATAGGAATACCTGTAAAACCATTTAATTCGTTCCACAGCCCAAAAACCTATCATAACTTTTTGATAATTAGATAGTTACTCATAGAAAACCTACAGAAAAGCATTGTAAAATATTAGACATGTAAAAAGATCACACTAGCCTTCTTGGAACCCATGACAATGGAATAATGAAAAAGAATGAAAAAATAACACTAAGTATCACTAACAAGTAAAAGCTGATCACCAGAGATGTTTACGAAGCGAAGCGGAACTGTGAACTGAACTCTCCATCCCGTCGTGAGTGTTGCCACATAGCGGGCTAACCACGAAACTTCGACGTCGTATGTTGGATTTTCCATCGGGTGTAGAGTCGATAATTTGATCGAATTTCACGTCGTATGTTGGAAAATTTGTATGTAGAGGCAATCGTATGTAGAGGTGTTACCGTAATAATAACGATTATATAAAGTTCTCAACTTATAGAAAGATGCAAACTTAGCCGCCATTGTTCTTTTCCTTCTTTATTGCTCGTAACGATTGCTCTTCACTATGCGACGTATTTCAGAGAAAACAAGTGACCTATTTTAACTTAACTTGCAGTCAAACACACGAAGTCTCGACGTGCCATCAAAGAGAGATAAACCGGTTTCATCACTCCCGTTAACGATGAGCTTCGCTTGAAAAAAATTGGAACTTTGTTGCTGCAGTAACTGCATCTGCTTCGTGACTTGATTGGTATTCGTTTTTATACTACAAGTGAAAAAATTCTTCCATTGCAAGCCGCAGAGCAAGTAAAATTTGAGGGAACAAATAGTCAACGCTCCCTGAATGCTTTGAAAAAGCGGACATTTTGCCTATGTAGTTGCGGTGACTGCGACTTGGTGCTTCATCGAAATTCAAGCTATAAATGAAAAACAAGTGTTTAAGTTCTGAAAAAATGCTCTGGTTAAATTCCTAAATTGATATTTCGTTTTCAACTACTTCTCAAATGACAGAAATAAGAATATTTCTTACACCTGTATGTTTGTAATAAATTTCTCTGGCGAAAGTTTGGAGAACTGAATTAAATGCTTTATACAAAACTGGAGGATTTAAAATCGAAAACGTTTCGTAGTTCTCAATCTAATACGCATTTAGACTTTGCAAAAAAAGAAAATACTATGCATCAATTAAAATGTGAGAGGAAAAGAACCTTCTATGCTTTTTCTAAACAAAAAGTTCTAAACCATCTAAATTGGAGATCGCTTCTCAAGCCATGAAATGAACGTTTTACATGCGACATAGAATAAGCTCAACAAAAACTTGTTTTATATTCTCGCTTTAAATTGCCGTGCCTTTGAACTGTGTGTTGATTCTACAGTAAACGCACCACGGCAGCAACATGCAGAGTATACGAAGAGTACGACCATTACTTGGCACTTTGCATCATGGAGGCTATTTTCTTTGCAGCGCTTGTTTGCAACGAAGTTTCTGAGCGTATAATTAATCCTTGCAGGCTTGTATCAACTGAAATACGTTACCAGTGAAATGTTATGCAAACAAAAGTTACGCGTCTTTGCTTGCAACAAATGGTCTAGAATTGGAATTCTCCGGATGGAAAACCTATACACATGTAACATATTATGTGATTTAGGTATACGAAGCGAGCCTACTTCGCTTACTGCGAGTGTTATTTAGAGATGCACGAACACGTCAATATTCATACGAGAATTGTTGCATTTATCAGGCATTCAAACCGGACGCTATTGAGACATATTTATCATCAGAGTTTGTAAGATATTTGTAAATAATTTGAACGTGCGTCGTTTACTTAGAAGATACAAACTCATGCGTAATTATCTGTTTAAAATGTTCTTTCATTGAATGGATGAAACAAAACATGGGGAAAGAGGCATTCATAGTGTGATTGAATTTGCCGCAGGTAATTACAAATACGCAAGACAATGTCAAGAATGAAGACATTGTGTGATGTGGTGAAGAGGGGTAAACTGAAGCAAACAGGTCTGTTTCTTACACTTAACTTCACATTACATTCTCCTAATTAAACTGAAGAGATCACTGGAAGAAAAGAAAGCTTATAGGAAGTTACACAGCCTTATTAGTAATATCACTTAACATTCATTCAATCCAATAATTATTTTCAGTGTTGTAGCAAAGGTCGGCAGTACAGAGCTGTCCCTTCGTCCCAATGCCCTCACTCGTGTAGACCAGCTGTTGGTGAGGATATGTTGTGTGGCTCTCACTAGAGGATCGTACTATCTCTACATTTAGAGCGCAATCTGGTAAAAAATAATAAATGCACTGCTCTTGTTCATTTCGAAATGTCTCTCTTAATACCGTGCGTTGAAATTCAAATTGAGGGCATCGACATAGGTACATAGCAGATAATAGTTTTGTTTACAAATTTCATGATTACTGCCAGTCTTTTGTCCCCTCAATATTGCTAGAGTTACCACACTAGGTGATGCTGACCAGGTCAATTTGACTGCATCATATATGCTAATAAAACCTTACGTTTTATTAGCGCATTGTTCATCACGTATTGTCCATTAAAGTATTTAGTTACTGTAATTTGTGCATGTACAGGATAAGCTTTTGGCAACAAAGCATGAACAAAAATATCTGATTTTATGAGGCAATGCAAATTAATAAGAAGCGAGTTCACTTATTCTGCAGATATAATTTTTTCTTCAATGACACCCTGTTCATACCATGCATAAATTAACGGAAAAATTTCAAAAATTCGTCTTTAATAACTTTTCACCCAAAGGGCTCATAGTTATAAATCCAAGCGAAAGAAAAATATCCATTTTATGCGCTTCTCAGTTTTAACAAACAGCTGTTTGAGTTATAGAAAGAGCGTTCGGAAGCACACTTGAACCTCTAGTGCCATAACTCGATGAATCTGTAGCGGCTGAGACGCATTGACCGCAACAATTGTAGCATGACTGAAGACTCTGTTGTGTTTATTGAGTAACCGGTGTAGAACACAGTACTCCAGCCCTCCAGTTCTTCTGCCCTCCAGTTCTCCAGCCCTCCAGCCCTCCAGTCTTCCTGCCCTCCAGCCCTCCAGTCTTCCTGCCCTCCAGCCCTCCAGTCCTCCTGCCCTCCAGCCCTCCAGCCCTCCAGTCTTCCTGCCCTTCAGCCCTCCAGCCCTCCAGTCTTCCTGCCCTGCAGTTCTCCAGCCCTCCAGCCCTCTAGCCCTCCAGTCTTCCTGCCCTCCAGTTTTCCAGCCCTCCAGCCCTCCAGTCTTCCTGCCATCCAGTTCTCCAGTTCAATCTCTATGATGACTCAAGTCACAATCCCGGCTGCTGTTCAGCTTGCAAGTCATCTCACCCGTTCAGTTGGATTCGAGTCTCACAAGAACGAATCTCGCCAGCTCAAAACTTCATGAAAACAAGATCTATTTTCTATTTGGCCAATAAAGCTTGATTTGATAAGAATTTCCCTCAAATGGAATGTTACGCAATTCCTTGAAACGCAACTCACCTTAATTTTAGAACGAAGTCTTATGGAGTCCCTGACAACTTGAGTAAGGCCTCAAAGTCTGTTTTGCAGCTTGCTGTGAATTATTGTTAGGAATAAAAACTAGAACAAAAAAAATGAAGTCCGTTTTGTTTTGTACGTGGCCTCTGTAAATATATTCTCAATATGTCCATCGTCGGCCATTACCTTTAATACTCAGTAAGTTTATGGTTCTCTTACTTGAATGATGACCTGATCTCTATTCAATCGAACGCCATGTGTTTAATATTGACGTAATTATTTCTGAAATAATACTGATAATTAGAGGCAGAGGAATTTCAAGCTCATGTGCAGAGAGGGTCAAAACCAGCGTGCTTATAATAAGTTTATTTGTTTTACATATCTACTCAGGAATTTATCATTCGAAACCGACGAAAAAACTTCATACTCGTCATATGTTATGTAAATTTAAGTTACACTCTTCATACATATTTAAAAATTCATATACTTATTTCTTCACTTTCCATACGCAGGTTACTTCCCTGGCAGGTCACAAGTCATCATCATGTAGGAATGAAGATATTCCAAAGTATTTGTGGTTGTCACCCGTCACCTCCAACCAACAAAGCTCGCCTCACAAAACTTTGATTGCGCTTCCTCGTTTTGAAGCTTCAGTGTTGAGAGCTTGAGATCGACGACGAAGTAAGCTCCTGCTAAGGTAAATAAAAATTGAAATTCAGTTCGCTTTGCCTTTCAATGTAGGGCAATTGTGAGAACTGTTCAGATGCAAAATATTTTTAACCACGGTTTTACCACCATTAACTCGTGAGCAAAAAATAGAAATCGGTTCAATTCGACAACTATGAGTCCAGGCTCTGCGGTACTGTTTAATTTTCACTAATAAAGAAATTAATTTAGAAATACTGTTCACTTTAGAAAGATAATGGCAAGCTGTTCTACATAGTTTCGTGAAGTAGGTGGTATCTTCAGATGCTAGATACTTCCAATTTATTTTTATTAATAATTCATGATAACGTAATTTGCTAATATTTACAGGTGATCAGCCCTAATACGTGAACAGTACGTGACCGGACGAAGAAAAACACTTGACGTATGAAATTGAGGATGATGATGAGTCGGTCATGTAGTTGAAGTTTGGAGTGTTGATAGTAAGTAAAGTTATGTTGAGCGGTCCAGGAATAGAAGAAAAAAATGGAATGATAAAGGTTCTCAATGAACATCACTTTTTATTCCCTTGTAAATACCCTCGAACTTACGAAGCCGTCTTGCCGGCCTCGAGCTTACGACTAAAAATTTAGCTGCTCATTTGGTTGTATAAAATCAATTTTACGAGTATTGGAGGATGCTTACACATTTTGACGTTATATTTTTGGTGCATAACCTTTGACAACAGAAATAAACAAATGCCATCTCTGGAAATTGGGAGGGAAAGTGGTTTTTTTACTGAGCGTATTTCGTAACACGAACGTGCTGATTATATCGACAGTTTCTTCAAACCCATCCACTGCTACAACTAAGAATGTAAGTTTACAGGAATTTCGTTCACAGGTATTGTTGAGATGAAGCGCAAGCGTTCTTGCTTTTTAATATTAATTTCATTCCAACCTTTATGCTCCTTATGCTTAAGGTTATAATCTGCGAACTTTATCTGCACTTAATTAATTTTACTCCACTGGTCTAGCCTAAGAATCCTTCATGATTGATTTTTTATATTTGAGCGGAAAAAGTTGATCAGGACAACAGTTAGAAGGTGGATGTAATGGGCGGTTGAGTTTCTATATTTGTAAGTTCGGTGAATTTAAAGTTTTGTTGACCGGCAGGAATTATAGGAAATCTGAAAGCGGCAGGCTAGAGTCACTTGTGTCAGACTTGCTTCCGATTCACGACTTAGTTCCTTTAAATTACGAGACATGTGATGCACTTCTCTGTGTCAAATGAAATTAGAAGTGCACAATCCTTATAAGTATTTCAGTGTTTTTCCTCTTTATATCAATACTAGAAACTGGATGAGTTTGGTGCCTCGAGCTTCATTTGATCAAAACTACAACAATCGCAGGAGGAACACTAAAAACAACGCTTCCTAAGCTCGATGTGGTCGTCACTGGTCTCCCATCAGTCAAGTACTCTGCTTAAGTTCAAAACTCAGAGCTTTATTTCTTGCCTTACCAACGCATTCACTACACGAAATTTGATCAAATTTATGGACTCATTTATCAAATTTATGGATTTTTATGGATCAAATTAAGAATTATACTCATGCCCTAAATATTTCTACTTCAGAAACTCCTATTTTATGCTACATAATAACAGAATGAAAATCTACTTTCAGTGTTTGAGCAAGTAAATAACTTGTGCAAAAATCTTATGTAGAAGAATAACATTTTCCCTTCGAATTAGTTTCTCACTTGACATTCTTTCACGAGGCTTTTGAAATTGCTGTATTTTCATATTTGAGCCAATATGCTTTAGGATATCTCTGTACACTTACACATAAATGACTGCGTATCTTTTGACAATAATTTTGTAATGGAAAACACATTAACGACAGATAACGCGCACATTTTGTAATCCATGCAGTGTGAGGAATTACGACAGGTAGCTATCATTTTTTGTAATTCAGGATTTATGTGTGAGGATTTATAATACTCTTTAATAATTCAGGAGTGTGAGACTTTCAACATAAATTTGCATTTATTAAAAAAATGAAATATCGTTCGTTCCTTGTAGCACTGAAACTTTTATCTTTCACTTTTGGACACAATACCTCTTTCATAAAGATACCCAGAGGGCATCCTTCACCCCCTTGTTTCCATGCCCTGATACAAGGTCTGCACGAGCTGCCTGCAGTATTCTCCACAATGAATTGTTTATTGAAATGTGGGATCTCGCGTAAAGACTTCGAGCAAGTTTCCTGTCGCCTCACAGCCTCGTGAACAAGACTTTCCTCGTCACTTGGACAACCAGTTTATGCACGGAACATTTATTCCAATTTCATATCCGTGGAGGAAATTTGGCACTTAAAATTAAACTGTAACGTCAACTCTGTTAGAAAACTTACATTCACAAACAGACTAACCTTGACCGTCATACAATGTATTGAAGCGAAAATAGCGTAGATCCATCCTTCATTCTCTTGAACTAAAGAAATACTCCTAATTTCAGGTACTTAGGAGGAACCTGGTGATTCATCTTATATTCAGGCTCCAGCATGCGAGCTGCAATATCTGGCTGTGATCATTAGTCGCGATTCCTTCAATTGAAGCTGCGATGCAAAGCGCTCGAGGGCAAGGCTTCTGCGTGACGCCGTTTATCAAGACAACAAATGAGCAGCGGCGTCCGTCACTGGTGCTGAGCCGCACCAATCAGAATTAGCATGCTAATGGTACTCAAGAAGTGCGAGAGCTCGCGTGGGCGAACAAGGGACAAGACCGAGAATGTTGAAGGTGGACAAGGGAATGTCAGCGGTGGAGGAAGACCATGCAATGC
Source organism: Trinorchestia longiramus (assembly GCA_006783055.1). Lineage (NCBI taxonomy): Eukaryota > Metazoa > Arthropoda > Malacostraca > Amphipoda > Talitridae > Trinorchestia > Trinorchestia longiramus. Next base: position 255,580 of record VCRD01000328.1, on the reverse strand, counting down.
GTGCGATGCGTCAAACATACGTACCATATTGTGGCAGTATTACAATGCAACATAAATCTTTTAGTGATACTTACGAATTTTATCATGAAAGTGTGTTTGAGGGAGTACAATGTTGGAGTGAAATTTAAGCATGTGTATGTCAGAACAAGATTGCGGTACATATGGCACTGCAGGAACTGGACTTGTCTGAAAAAGACAAAGTGAGATTGAGCGACGCTTTAGTTTGTATGCCACGCTCAGAAGTTGACGTGAAACCAAGGAATGAAAGTTGAAGGAATAAATGTTCGGTGTGTAAATTTAAATTAAATTTGGAATGCAAAATGCCAATTCTGAAGTATGACTTAGGAATACAGATACTTTAGAGTGACTGACAACATAACATAAAAAGAACACTGTTTAAACAATTTAAAAATATATCGCATGAAAACGCAGATGAACAAATTTAGTTCACTTTTTCTAATTTCCGATTATTTATATACCAAACCAGTCGGAAACTTTTCCTTGTTTGATTATTTTCATAGCTAGAACTAATTTTCAGCTTTCCTGTGCCATCAACGATATCTGACGATGAAATTTAGGAAAGCCTGTGAAGCTTTGAGGGCTGGAGCCGTTGTCATCAAAGGCGGCTTGAGGGACCAAATTTAAGTGCTTCGTCTGCTGCGTGTGTGTACAATCAATAGAAGCTCTTAAAATTCTCCCCAAGCGACCAGCGAAATTAAAATGCAAAAGATTTACTGCATTTTACAGGATAGCTTTAAATAGCAACAATAAATTTGAGGTGACATGTGTTGAGGTAATAATTTTTCACCCACAAATTATTTTTAAATGAAGCATCAATTATTTAAACCAGTTCATGATTAATTTAATTTTAATTATTTAAATTACAAAAACTTAAAAATTTCATTACAACTTGAACGAAACAATTACTTTCATTTTGATGAATATTCTTGAAATCAAGTACAAGCATTCACGCCACTAAACGGCTCTTTTTCTACAAACAACATTATCTCCTACTCTACACTAAGCAATTAAATCTCTTCCCCCTTAAGAAATCATTGCTACTATTTACTTAGCAATAATTTCTGTTTCAATGAATGTATTTCTAAGGAATGAAGCCTCAAAGAGCAGCGTGCGCGTCACATCCATCCATGACGAGACGCTGCACGTCCTAATCAGCAGTTCCCAACCCACTGAGTTATCCTGCAGTTATTTTTCTCACATCCCTGATCCTAGGCTTCTTCCCTTGATCTGTTCTCCTCTTGACCCCTACTCGTCCTCCCCACAGAGATCAAGACTCCCTCATCAAGATGCAGATTGGGATCTGTCGATCCCTCTCAGAAAGCTGTTGTTAGAGCTCTGCCATACTTTTTCTCCAGCATCGGCTGATCTCACATCCGCCACAACACTGCGTTGCCCTTTTCGCTTCTTCAAGATAAATTGTGCCGTATTTTTGAGTACTCTTTGCTGTCAAGAGATCAAAATGCTCTGCAATGGTGAAATCTTTCTTTCGAGTAAGTGTGTTTTTCGAATTCTTGTTACGAATTAGTGCCATTTTAAGCTGCAGAAAAATTGTCTGTGATAATGACTGTTGTTCATTTCTTTAGGAGTAAATAAAAAATTGGCAGTATTTTGAAGCAATCTATACTCTGAACTACAAGAGAAGTTTTAATATCGGTGAATACACCATAGGACTACCTCTTAAATTGCTGCATTAAGTGTAAAGGATGGGTCATAATTACTGTTACGAAATAAACCCCTTTTGATTTTTGAACAGCATAATATTTCGTGTTCTAATTCTCATATGAAGTTAATGCTAATTATTAGCCACAACAACTTGCCACTAACCGAAACTCAAGGTAACGCTAGTGGCGTCCTTTGCAAGGAATTATAATTACAGACTTTCTGAACAACACTGTGACAAATTTGAAGAACAAATGGGGCAAACTTGATGGACAATATCGTGCTAAGGTTAGTGAAGAACACCGTAATAAACTTGGATGACCACTGTGGAAAACTTGGAGGACAACGCCGTACCGAACTTGAAGGCTAATCGTGCTAAACTTGGAGGAAAACTGGACCAAACTTGAAGGACAATAGTAAACTTGGTGGCGATTAATCTTATCCATACACAGTATTTAGAATGACACAAGCATGTTTTGTCCTTATAAGACATACATATGTTCGAGACATCATAGGGCTTGAATAGGTTTTATTTTTTTACTATGGAGTGGATGTAACTCTGACATTCGATTTTTTGTCCACACAACTTGTTCATGTTACGAAGTTATTTACTTAAACAATTTGACTTTAATAATAACAGCAAGAATAACTCAGGAAGCGACTCATTATTCAGCGTTAATGAGAGTCTTGCGTATTGTGGACCCTGACTAAAAGTCTTCCCTCACCTTCACCTGTTCTTCTGATTAGAGATAATGAGACTAGAACACGCGCTGGCTGCTAATGGAAGGCAGAGCGAGACGCAACAACATCTCAGGCTATGCACTAACGACAACTCCGAAAAAAGGGAAAAAGGGAGCATGAGCAACAACTTCTAATAGGCAAGCACTCATGAGCACGCGCCATGGACTTGATACTAAAGAAGAACAGCTCCCACCGTCACATTCTGCTTATGCTTGATCAGTAGCGTTGGGTGGTCTGGAAACATTAAGACTTGTGACATCGTCAAGGATATTTTGACATTGGAAACTACTTTGATATTATGTATTTCACAACATCATTAAATTTTGTTTTCGAAAGTCACGACTGGTCTCTGAACAACGTTTATTTTAACATCATTGCTGTTAAAAAAGAAAGCATTCAAGTGAAACTGCATGCAACAAGCTGGCCAAAACAGTGTGACATCATAAGCTGAGCAGTGTGAGTACGCTTGAAAAACAAACATATAGCCTGGTGTAGGTGACTTTACATCCACATTGTGTTCATTCAGAAAATAAAACACAAAATGAGACTTTTTATGACCGCATCATATGCTTTAGAAGTTTACTTTAGCCTCAAAATGTGGCTAGAAATCGTAGTGAGTGAAATACTACCTAAGAAAATTACCATGATATGTAAACGCATGATTTATTGAAACGAATGGACATGCTTTTACGAAAAGTAATATCATGATGCAGTACGACATTCAATCCAACGGCTAAAAAGTATTGAGTACAGTTATGAAATCAGGAAATCTTTGAACACTATTTTTATCACATTTGAGAAAATATTACATTTTGAAAGTCAAAGCTATAGTTTGAGAGTATGTTCATATTCTTAAAACATTTAATTATCAATCTGAGTGCTATTTGACACGTCTGCAGAGAAGAGTCATCAGTTAGCCAGTAAACATGCAAAAAAACTCAGCCTAGATCTCTGAGGCCGAATAGTTAATGCTCATATCGATGGTAAAATTTGTAGGGTAATTGGGAGTCAGTGTAAAAGTCATGTCAGTATAAGTGGATCAATAATGAGAAAATGATAGAAAAATTATTCTATCTCCTACGTTTTGGTGCCCACAAAAAATTCCTCTTAATCAATTAGAAATGATGTCGTCCATATTATTTATGAAAAGTTGAAACACTCGCCAATGGAGTCCAGCAACAGAACCACGAAAAATTAGTCCTAAGGAAATTGTATTGAAAGTTTTCCAACAATAGAAAATTAACGTAAAATCTGAATTTCTCAATTTATTAATAAGTTTGAGATCGAATTGTAGTGATACTGTTTATTTATGTACTGGTAAACCCACACGTGAAAATTCACGTCTTTCTCAATGATTTTTTCGTTTGATTTGCCAGTGGACGCAAGCTTTATGAAGGAGCTTCTACATTGAAAGATGTACTTCTGTTATCCACAATACAAAGCTTACAATACATGCCGAATTTTCTCCTATCTAAGTTCTTAAGAGCGTGACAGAGAGACAGACCAAGCAAGCAAGCAAGCAAGCAAGCAAACAAACAAGCAAACAACAAGTTGGATATTATTAGATAATGGGACTAGTAGACTCACACGTGAAAATTCACATGTTTTTTACTGAATTATTTCATTTTATTTGCCAGTGGGCGCGGGCTCTGTGAAAGAGTTTCCACACTGAAGACTGTGTCTTTGGTATCCACAATACAATGCTTATAACACACCAGTTTGTATGCCCTTTAAAAATAACGGGTTTTAATATCATGCATTTGGAGGAAGTATCATACTTAAAGCAACATATTCTCAGACCTAATCAGAAAGTCTACGAATTGAACTCCAGTGATTAAGGATTCATATACCTGAAAGTCAACGGATTTAATTACCAGTATTTCAGGGAGATTCTCATTGTAGTAACATAGAATAAATTACTCACTAACAATATCTACATTTATTTATTTAGGGAAAAACCTGGTATTTTATTATATAGTGTTGATGCATACCCGTTCTGATTTCAGTTCAATAATTTTATTTTAGTAATAGATAGGAAGTAATGGGACGGACTCACACTGATACAGAGAAAGAGAGAGAAAGAGAGCGACCGAGAGAGAGAGAGAGAAAGAGAGAGAGATGGAGATACAGTGTCTATGATATAATATGTAGATAGTGGAATGTAAGAAATAAAGTTATTACACTAAACTAATGAATAACGTATCTTTCCTGAGGAAATAACACGAACAGTTCGCACAGTAAAAGGCAAGGCTTGGAAATGTTCACTACGTTATTATTTTGGCAGGTAAAATTTGTTGTCTCAAATTGCGAAGTCATTAGGTAAACTGTGTAAAGATATTGTTATTATAAATACATATCGCATCCAATGCATCCTTGGTAATCATGTATGACATGGACTCAGTGGATCGCGGGGTCATCATGTATTACCGTACATGAAATCAGTGGATCGTGGGGTCATCATGTATGACGTGGACTCAGTGGATCGCGGGGTCATCATGTATTACCGTACATGAAATCAGTGGATCGTGGGGTCATCATGTATAACATGGAATCACAGGAATAGAAAGGGAAAATAAGTGTCAACGGAAAAAAAGAAAAGAATATCTTAATAGCTTTAATTCAATTAACCCATGAGTCTTTTATTAATTTTTGAAATTAGTGTTATTATTATCTCCATTTTTAATTGTTGCTTCTATTATTTTTCGTAAAGATTATTGTGTTGTGGCTACAACCTCACTCCTTTATGTTTGAATTGCTATGAACTCTTGTTTGTTTGTCTGTGGCAACCTCGTTGGCTGGGCCAGTCAAAAATTGTGTCATGAAAGCTGTCGACTTCAATATTTGAATACAACCATCCACTTTAGCTGATGATCACAACTTTTTGGATTTTAGGAGAACTTTGTGGTTTCATGGACCTAAAAATTTATATTTGATTAAAAACTGCACACTTCAAAAATGCATTTCAAGGAACATGGATTCCTGCATTGTTTTTTAGAAGCATTGAATGAACCGCTGCCGAATGCATTTGCCAACTTGCAAATAAATCTGAGAGCTATTGAAGGAAGGAGTTGCTAGCTTTTCGAAGAACTGAGTAAAACCTGAAAAATAAATCTGAAAAAAGTTATGTTACACAACAGGAAACATTTGTTTCTCTTAAATTCCTCAGATTTCAGCTTGGGTTTCTAGTTTCTGTAGTTAGAACAATTCATGGACTTCCATCGTAATTTCATCGTATCTCTGAGTTATTGAGCACCGGTGAAAACAAATAAAGTTTAAATTCTTTGGATTTTTTGTTTCAAGCCCATTTCTAGTTAAACAAAGAAGAAGAACAATAGCTGCTACATGATTCTTTACTTAGAAATGAGTTCACTCTTCATTAATCTGACTGCCACTGCCCCAACACACACACAACGCCCACGCTGCTCTCAGAACCAGTGCTGCGGTCAGGTACCATGCTAATTTTCTGCAGTGCGTGAAACTTTATTTTTATTTTTTCAACTTTATTACCTTAGTAGCTGATCGATTTTTGCTGTATACCTGAATTTTATTTTTCTTTCATTATTTGTACCTATGCATGTAACATTTTTACGAGCATTTCGTGGAGTAGAATATCACACATTTAGGCTTTATAATTCCAGCAAGCAATCAAACATGTACTCTCATCATTATTGTCACATACAAGGCTATAAGAATGTTTGAAGTAAAAGGAGAAATTAACAGTATAGATCTTGAAATATTCCTACGCTTTAAGGTAGGAATTAAACACCTCGCTTGCTTTACATGAAGTTCACATCTATTGCGATACCTGTCAAGCATTTATAACTTCACATTTATGTGAACTACAGTATTTCCATCAATAAAAAATTAATGGGGGTTCTAGTAGTGCTAAATCAATCACCGTTTCGCTTCATTTTTCAAAGGAACAACTAATACTTAATTAAAACTTTTACTGTGCAATTTTATCAGGGAAATAAGAACACGAAGCGAGGGTTTTTATTCAAGACTAATGAACCAGTGGCGCAGAGATCAAATGCTACATAATAGATCCATGTTATAGGCACCTCAACACTTAATAACATTCCCTTCCGTTGCTGCAATTAAGACTAGAGCTGAAATTGAGGGTAGGAACATGGTAGATAGGCGGGCTAACAAGCCTGTTCTGAAAGAAAATCCTTGTTATGGAAACAATAACTGCTGCTTTATATGAGAGAGCAGCAAAGAGAGAGAGAGAGAGAGAGAGAGAGAGAGAGAGAGAGAGAGAGAGAGAGAGAGAGAGAGAGAGAGAGAGAGACTGACACAAGCGTCAAGAACGCGAGATTTAAAACTAACTTGAGTAGTGGTTGAAGTTCATTTATTGAAAAAGTTAGAAGTAATAACACAAGTTACAGTTAAGTTAGTTTGGCAATACGTGCCTGTAATCACTGACTAAATGTGCTCGTACTTTTGCACATACAGTGTGATGACGTAGAGACTATTAGCGTGATCTGTTGCAACGAGTACAGTTGACTCAGGGCTGCAGACAACACTGATCTTCAACCACTGAAGTGATACATTTATGCACCCGAAAAGAGGTACTCTTAATTTCAGGTGCTTGATTCGAAGGAGGTTTAAGACTTTTATCGCTTTTCTCCGCCCGCTGGTCTATTATTGAGGGTAGTAATAAAATAGATTATGCATGTACATCTTAAAGTACATTTACTTCAGTTCTCATCCTAACACCAAATGGAGTGATATTCTGATAATATAAGTGGTGCTGGTGGATCATAGCAAACGCAAATTAACTCTTAGAAGATTCAAGAAATTTGCCCCCTCAATTTTAAGATGTTCTAGAATAATGAGTAAACTACCATAAGAATGAATTATAAAAGACAAACAAAACCCGAAAGCTATTCATTTACTTTATATAAATAGCGAAATATGAATGCATTTGATGTGAGATGAACATTTAAACTGAAATACTTTCAGAAGAATTCCAGAATTTTATATTATGTATACAAGTGCCGGACGCTCACTGAATCCAAATAGCGTTGTTGTTTACTTGTTATTTATATGTAGTAAAACTGAACAGCATTCTAATTCTGAAACAGGCTCTGGTTATATCGATTTTAAGTTGAATAAATAAGTAGTTCAAATAATCGAGGAAAGAAATGAAATGATTAAAAAAGTTCAGTAGGAGTGTAAAAATATTGACAATATAATTACCATAAATCGATTTCCAAAATACCTTGGCTTCGTTCTAGGTGTTTTTACACAAATTAATGTTGTGGCTGAATACAAATGATGCGCAGGCCATCAACTGAAGAAGTAAAGATTGGTGTCGAGAAGGAAGTCTTGACAGTAAATTATTAACAGCATTCATTTGAGAACTTTTTGTTGAGTGTGGGAGAAATCGTTTCTTACGACACACTTGGAGAATGTTTACTTCTGTATTGTATTTTAAACTGTCCAAAGTTACTTCAAATTGAAGTATTCAGGAACATTTATTTATTCGCTTAATACATAACGTAAAATTGACATTCATGTTATTAGTTTGAGCTTTTATTTCTCAATTTCATACATTTGTGACTTTTTCATTTGCAATGTAAATGTTTTCAGGATCCTGACAATGTATTACTATGTTGTAGTATCGTTAAGTCCTGCCGCATCGTTCTCCAGGAAGAAAACCTTACTAATCATTTAATTTTTACTCGTACCATACCACGATGCAAAGTGGGGCATGCACTGGAAATGAACTAGATTATCTTAGCACTAAAGTGTACTCAAAATCGCACCTAAGCCTCAGTTAGCGCGGAGTAGTTTGCATGATAATATTGCACTTAACTTCAATTTGGTATAGTCTAGCCTCCACTTATGGGTTTACAAATTGCATCGTCTATAAAGGTGGCCGAGTTAGCGAGAGTCCAATCAAAACACTGCCATAAGGCGAGAAACATTGTGTGATTTCCATGCAATATCTCGGTCTTGGTAGGTCAGCCCTGAAGTGGGTTGATATTTTAGCAATTGAGTTCTATTTATTGATATTGAAGCACAAACACGTACCTGAGAACAGAATGAAACTTCACGAAAGAAAATATTATAGAAATAATCATAACACTGAATCTTGTTTCTCAGCATAAAATGATAATTTTGAAGCGTGATCAAGCTACGTTGAAACAACGAACTTCAAGTATTTTCCCAAACTTTCAGATGATCACAACGTATCCCCACCTCGAGTCATAAGACGGACGAGAACAGTCACTGGAGACCTGATTCCTTCCTTGTCTTAAGATGTTAGTATGTACAATACTATTTAAAACAATTGTAGGTTTTCTTGTACATCTGAATGAAACGAAGTTTCTTTCTTTCTTTTTTCTTTATTTCTTTCTTTCTGCCCACACCTGCAAAACAGACAACAAGAGACAGCGCAGTAATTGCAGCGATGTTGCACTGCAGTTCGTGAAGGTGTAAGAGTAAGATTACCTTTGCCAGTATTTGGTGTTCCAGTAAGGGCAGGAGTAACTTTATCGTAATGACATTAGGAAATAGTTTGTAAAAAATATAACAAGTAGTTTTTAGTATCATTAGCTTTGTCTTTACGATTGTTATTCGCAGGACTTATTGAGTCTCCCTGCGATGGAATTTTTTTAACTGCATACACTTTGTGAATCCCATGGTTTACAGTATAGTGTCGTGCTGGTGCTATACTCTGTCTTAGGTGTTCCACTTTACTTTTAAGTTTTTTCTTCCGTGTTACGGTATTGTATAATGAAGAAAGTCCCCTTCGCTGCAGGACTTAACAATAAATACACAAAAACCTATTTGAGTACCTTCTACAGTAAATAATCTAGATTTTTATAGAAAGGATGCTCATTTACTGAGAGCTAACGTCCGTCCCGTCAGAAAAATAAAATTTGAGGTGTGATTCATATGTCTATTTTTCCCCTCTTTCTGCTATTCGAGCGACGTTTTCTTCCTGTTGAATCTTCAGTGTGAGCTCTGAGAGAAATACTTGAGCACTTTACCGGCCAGAGTGTCTGACATCTCGTCCTCAGCTTGAAAACTTTTAAGCGATCGCTTGACACAAAAAACGAGTGCCAAAAGCGTTAGTTCTGAAAGGAAGTGCATAAACGTTTGAAGACTTCCACCTTACATGTATTTTTCTGCACTAGGAGATTGAGGCTGATGAACATCTTACAGGTAAGGGTCTGTTTGAAGCAGTAAAGGAGTTTCTTTTGTTGTGAAGGAGCTGCTGGAATGGATTTTTGTTGAAGCTAACGAAAGCTCTTTACTCCAACAAAGTGTTTAAGAAACGTCAACCCTAGTCAAATCGGAGCAATGCAAACAATTCTATCCATTCTCAAGTTGGGTTCAAAGTCAAATGGTAACAGATGACATAATTTGACTAGTCATCGCTTCTCAAACATTGAATAGTCGACTGGTAAAGTTGGCAACTAGGTTTTTTGAGACCACTCTTGACAGTTCTTGTTAGGTAGTTGTAATGTTCCAGGAAATTGTTTCTCTTTATTATTCGGGTAGAAATAATTGGAATGAAATGATGAAAAAATGAGCTTTTCAGTGTTACGCTTCTGGGGTCTAGCTATTGATTTAATAACAGTAATGCGATTGAGCGTCATTAGCGCCATGTCATTTACGACGAAGCGTCAGTTAGATGATTCAAACTCCCGGACAACTTAACATCGTCAGCCAAACACGCTCTTCAGACCGTTTACAACGAAAAATAAAATCTAATTTTCTTTCGCGTTACATACGTAGCATTCATTAATTACGCTGAGTAATGCAGAACTGATGAAAAAGTCTTACGCTTATTAAATCTTCATATAACCATCACAGCATCAGGGTCAGTTTCTGACAATCGAGAATGTCGTAATCTGGTTTCCGCAATGGGTCTTCATTTATTATGAAGGAAGGCTAGTCTAGAATGAAGAGAGGGACTTCTCTCTGCCCAGAAACCATCTTTCATTTACATTTATTTCGGCCACTGCCAATTTTATAAAAATTGAAGGTGCGGAATGACTCTCATCCATCAGAACAATATACAAACTCACTGCTCATCCATCAGAACAATATACAAACTCACTGCTATTTGTTCTTCAAAGAAGTCAGTGCTTAAAGCGTATTGTTAGTGTGGAGGCTCAGCTGCTGCACGTCTATTTACTATTGCAACAGAGGCCTGACATGTTCTGCAACACGAGGCACGTGGAGTCGCAGCCTTCCACTTATTCGGAGAGCTCCATTCATCCAGTGCCTGATTCTGCCATGAATTAAACACTATGACAAGGTAATATAAAGAAGTTAAATAAATCAAAGTTAGAGAAGTTAAATGTGTACCTGTATTGGGCCATCCCCTTTCTTCAGTCACTTCTCTAGTTTGTTAATTACATGATTTCAGCTTCAGTGCAATTGAATTTTATTGAGTTCCATACATATACTCGTATACCTTACAGTTTCTTTACATTTTTCGTAAATGAAAGTGTAATTCTACTATTTGGATTGTAGAATTTACTTTGCCTTGACTTTAATAACTCATTAAATTATTTTCGGTGATTCTTGAGTTGTGGTAAAATTTACGGCAAATATTGTGCTTTTACAGCGGCTGAGAATTTGCAATTTCTATGCAATATGAGCCACAAAGCTTGGCAGTGGAAACTGCGTCTTTTCGCGATGGGTGTACAGTAATTAAATTAAAACTCAACTCTAAATAAGTAGACACCTTGAAATGTGAATTTGTGTATGAGATTTGAGGCTGTTTATGAATGTGAACTCTAAGGCAGTGGTTAGCAAGAGGCTTGTCTTTTTCGTTCTTTTGCTTCAGAGGCTTGTTGAAATGCATGCTTGCATCATGCTGTACTTCACTGCATAGACGCATGCTAGCATCATGCTGTACTCCATTGCATGGAGTTTCAGAGCCATTACAAAAAACAGATTTCCTTTCAGTTTCTATGAATTTAATCTTTTCATCCTTTTCAATAGATTGAGCCTACCTTCGTCAACTACACTTACGCTAAACAAATTAATCTGATTTTCCGAAGGATCTTAACCTTATTCCGTGGGGTTTTTTCTTTCCCTTTGTTTGGCAGAGCGTGGTTCTACGCTCCTTGCGACTCACTTTCAGCTGCTCAACAGAAGCGAGTGTCAGCACTACGCTTTCACCTACCATTGTGTATACAAAGAACTTTCAACGTTACTCACATTTTTTTCCACGGGTTCTGTAATTTTTATCATAATGCAGGTTTAATATTGACCGAAATTACTGACTGAAGTCACTGCACTTTAATCTGCGTTACTAGATTGAACAAAAGAATTTAATTCGATCCCTTAAAACTCTTCAATTCGGTCTGTGAGTTAAATAGAAAATGAGTTACGGCATGACAACTTGATTAGTCGAAGCAATGCCGTTCGTTCAAACAATCTCGATATATGTCACGGCAATGCAACTTGATCTATGAAAGCAATGCGACTCCGTTGGTCAATCAATGCAACTGGAAGTGACGCTCTCACCTTCGCTCAATCACTCGCAAAGTGGCACTCGAGGAAACACAATGGTCACTAATGAGCAGCATTAATGAGGCCGAATGTCTCTTAATCGGCACACAATACAAGCTCAAAATCTCATCAAGGGCAACTCTGTAGAACAACTCGTGTCAGGCAGTTCTCCTTCGGACAGCATCGAAAATGCCCATGTACCGCAACCATGCCCTACAGACCTCTGGGTTTACAGGTCATTGCAATGACTACATGTTCGTACGTAACGTATGTCGTCATGGTTCTGTGGGTTTCAAACTATGTTAAATGTTCACATGACTGTACGAATTTCCCCACACTTCTATGCCTGCTGATTTGTTGCCATGGTTTTATCTTTGAGTGCTAACAGGAATAACTGAATTCTTATTTAGGCGCTGATATTATGTTATAGTTCTTGCAATGAACATTTTCCTTTCTTTTCGCTAACATCAAACATTAAAACCTAATCGCCTATGTTGAATTCACTTACTGTCCATAATTAATTTGGCTATAATTTACACGTTTAGACAGTAACTGAGGTATACAGTGTAGAAAGGCACAGCTGCTTCTGCTTAATGTATAAAGTAGGAATCACACTCACTACGCTTCATATGCATACCCAAAATCGTGCGTGTATTGCAGGTAGTGGTGTGGGAGAGAACGTTGTCGTGATTGAAGAAAATCAGTCCAAGTATCCTCGTATTTTTTTTCGTCGGCAGGCATGACCCGTAGACAAGTTGTTTTAGTGAAGCCAAACTCTTCTTATATAATGAGTCAATTACAAGTCCATGCCAAAGTTGGCAGGAAAAGCTCAATATATGTTTACGAGGTGAAGGAAAGCTGTTGCTTGCCGGATTGCGTCGTAAATTCTGCCGTATTATCCAGCTGGTGAGTGGGAAATGACTCTTTTTAAGGTCTTGCTTACGGTCGAGGGTCGGATGAACACTTTATTAAAATACCAAAAGCGTCAAAAACTAATAATTCAGCCAACACAGCAATCAAAAGCACCTGGTGAATTTCAAAGAACCGAAATGAAACAAGGTGTGTTCAAAGAAAAGCAAAGACCTCTTACTTTAAACCTGTACGAATTTATATTCCAAATGAAAGATGTCGCACGCATCATAAACAATTGCTCTACAAATTTTTCTCTTTTTGTTGATTTCGGAGGATATTTGCATTTGTGGGTGCTTTTTGATTAAATTTTCTAGTGAATAGCTATACACTAATGAAATTCTCATCCTTAATATCGTAGTAGTTACGTAGATATATAAAAAAAACCATAAGACTACTGTTTCGTGAAGAAGAAAATAGATTAGCCATTTATATAAACCCTCTCTACTCCTTAGCAGCATTATCAATTCAGTAAGAAAAGATTTGTCAGTAATTGCAGGTATTTGCAGCTCGTTAGTTGTGACGGTGAGACATGGTGTTCCAAGTATCTTTTGTGTTGACGTTTGCTGAAGCTTCTTTCCGCAATCTTTGCTGAAATTTTATTCCTTTTGACGCATGAAACTTACGTTAGGTGTAAATGAACGTTTTACATTTGTAAATTAAATATTTTGCTGTATTCAGTGGTTGCATCCTGATTACTTTAGCTAGTGAGTTTGTGTGAACGTGACTGAACGAATCACCTGCTCCAATATTTTGTGCCTTTAACCTGCTTTGTACATGAAGTAATTACAGAACACTGAGCACTATCCATATCTAGTACCGTATTTCTTGTCTTTACACATATTATAAAGTTAAACTAGATGTTTGGCATCTTTTCATATTACAATCATTGGAATAAAAATATACTCAACCTATTTTATAGTTCACTTTATTTACGTAACTACTACTGTAAATAAAAATAAACTTGATTTAATACATGTTTCCACTAGGACATTAATAATAACCATCATGAAATGAGGTCTACATTTACAGTTTAGGCGAAGATGAACCCATGCAATCTAGATATCAGTTTACGGACAAAATAAATTCAAGAATGTAAATTGTAAAAATATTTTTTGAACAAACTAAAGTTGTAAACATTTTAGCTTGAATAACTTGTTTCATATTGAGTAAAGAACGGTAATATTAAGGTTGTGGTATGATACATCAATTTTTACCGTAAAAATCTCACTTCAGAATAGGGTTTCTATTTAAAATGGAAGTCCAAAATGAGTATCATGGACTTAAATTTAAAAATCACGAGAGTTCTATGCGTAAAAAGCCAAGAGAGAAAGACAAAATTTGGGAGCCGAGTTTGGCAAATGTAGAGCACGAGACTGAATATAAACATTTCTTAATAAATAAAATAAGAGACCCTGAACTTTTTCCAGTCGATGAAGAGGAAAGCTTGGTTCTGTGGCGAATAAATACCTCGGATGCCAGGTCTAATGGTCGAGATCAATTATTGCGCTCTGTGCAGTCGTAAGAAAGGAGAGTTTATTCGGTGTCTGCAGCGAGCAGCGTCGCATAAATTCACAGACAAATTCTTTTTAATTTACCCTCGGCCTCAGGCTCGATATCTTTGTGAGGCCACTGCCACAGCTGCAGAGTTCCACCTCAAGTTGCTGTTAGTGTCACAAAAAATTATTGAGCTTACAAAGAAGTGCAAAATACCCGTGCAAAATTATTCACTGCTGGAGTTACCTCAAATGTCCCTTATTCGAAAGTTTTTGGAAAATACAGTGAAAATTTGTAATGTATTTGATTTTAACTTACTTTATTTCTTAAATTTGAGCAGGTCAAGACTTGATCTGTGTCACGTTCATTAGAAGAAATGATTATTCAAAGGTCAAATAGACTCGTCAATATCAACATCAAGTACGTCCTCTCACGTCAATTTCATACGAGCTTAAATATGACATGACTCTTGCATTCATTTCTTAGGAACATAAAATAAAGCTGACACTGTGATGCATTCGTCTAATACAAACTCGAAAGAAACAAGTCTGTGAACTTATATAATGAGGAAAATTGTCTTTTTGAACTTATTTTACTTTCGCATTTTTTATTTTTATTTTATGCATCGTCAGCTTGGTGCTTTCAGTTTGCTACAGTCATTTGTACACACGACAATTTTATGAATTTTAAGTTTCTTCAAGTGAATAGTTCTTAATTATAATTCTAATGTAACCAATAAACTAATATTTCGAGTTAAATTTCGCATCTCCATAGGTACTAATTCAAGTATCAATCACTAAGCATATAATTAAATTCTAACGAGATCAAACTTTGTATTTTCTTCAAAACTTTAAAAGGAGCAAGCCCACATGTTTCCAGTCACTTTATAGTATGAAACCCAGCTACATATATTGAAGCAAGTTTTGCATATGTTCTGCAGTGTGTGTTATCTTGTCACAGAAGCTTCGAGGAGAAAGTAAAACGAAAGCATTTACCAGTTCAGCAAATAGAACAAATAACACTATGACTTTTCTGTTGTTCTCGGAGTCTGAATTGAATGCTAGAAATAAATACTGAAGATTCAACGTAAAAATCTGAGAAGCAGTGGTTTATGAATGCACTTGTTTCACTTCCTCTTTCAAGACGATTAAATAAAGAACCTATTCACATATTATGGAAGTAGCACGTGGCAGCAACATGAGAAACTTACAAAATTTCTAGTCATCGGAGTTGCATGTTGTCGATTTTGTATCGTTTTTTAAGAACATTTTTTGAGTGTTCTTGAATCTTAGCTTTCATTAAAAACTAGTAATACTTACCGAGCAACTATGTTCATGGGTTTTAAAATACCCTTTTCAAAATTTTACAACACAGTATCTGGGTTGTTTGTTCTGTGCAAGAAATAATGAGCCCATAAACTTTCGTTGTAGCATCTTCCTAATTGGACGAGTGTTGTGACTCTTGCAATACCACTCTAGTAAACATTGTCTCCCCATGCTCACGATTATTGCCAGATATTTGACGGAAAGTTGAAGTAAAGAAAACTTGATGCTGCCATTACGGCTGTGGAATGAAATCCCATTACCGTAGCGTGAAACTTTTCCTCTGCACTAGTAAAACTCTCGTATGACTTGTCTTGCGAACTCTCGTATGACTTGTCTTGCGAACTCTCGTATGACTTGTCTTGCGAACTCTCGTATGACTTGTCTTGCGAACTCTCGTATGACTTGTCTTGCGAACTCTCGTATGACTTGTCTTGCGAACTCTCGTATGACTTGTCTTGCGAAGAATTATGATCCTACGAAATCATTGCGGACAAACAAAATGGTATTCTGTCCAACAGACTTGACTGTATTCTACCCAGCAGAATTAAGTGTATTCTGTCCAGCCGCTTTGACTGTATTCTGTCCATCAGATTTAAGTGTATTCTGTCCAGCAGGTTTGACTGTATTCTGTCCAGCAGATTTAAGTGTATTCTGTCCAGCAGGTTTGACTGTATTGTACCCAGCAGAATTAAGTGTATTCTGTCCAGCAGGTTTGACTGTATTCTGTCCAGCAGAGCTGAAATTTTCCATTCAAAAGCTCGCCAGTTGCTTGAGTGACTGTAAGCTTGTGATGCGTTGTCGATATCGCAGAGTTGCTAGAATTATGAGGGCAGAACACGCTAATGGCGGCGCAAATGGTATGATCACAGGGTGTAGTTCAGCGGGATGCTTTGAAGTATCCGATACTCGAGCGTGGATGTCTGTAGTACATCTTACATGTAAGTGAGGTAGACATGTGAGAGTTTTTGACCGAGCGTCATGAGCCCTTTTTTTCACTAAAGAGCTATACTTTGAAATTATAAAAGCCAAATTACAGGACTTAATACCAGAGTATACTTTTCATAGTTCAACTATGAGCATTACAAGAATTTGAACGGACAAATGATAGTGCTTGCTGTACACGACGATAAATCATTGATGATTCTTAACGCAGTATCAACACTGGGCTACAAATTAAGTAAATTGCTAAATCAACTGGGTTTTGAATGCTAGTATAACTATTAAGAATCAGAAGGGTGCAGTTCTGTTCAAGTTCTAATAAGAGTGTGCCCCACATAACATCTTCATAACTGGGCTTGAACACGCAGGTTTTTCAAAACTAACATGAGAGGCTCACTTAAAATGAACGCTTGTTATTAGACCTATTTCACAATACTACTTGTATTAGTACCTGAGACTTTGGCATTTTGCTGAAATTTACAAATACGACTTACGTACAGGTGAACTTTGAAAATGATACTTTTCTCAATAAGTCAGAATATAACGTAAGAAAATAGTCATGATTAGAAAACTCCTGATTCTAGAACATCTACAGGAGTTTTTCATCAGTGAGGTTGAAGTTCCATTCAATAAAGGAGGAGACTGTTACACCTTACGTGACATATTCATGAACCAACATAAAAACGGACAGCAAAAATGTAATGTTTTTGATAATAATAAACAGAAAATTTTTAAATTCATGCTGTTTACATAAAACAGGGATTCACATAGAAAAATGCAGCATAGTTATTACCAAAATGGGATGTATATTAAAGAAACGGGCTATATATATATATATATATATATATATATATATTATTAAAAAATACAAGTTAGGGACTTTGTTCAAATCGCTGACTTGTGTTGTGCATCATAATATCGAGTGGAAAATTTCTAATGATGATATGACAGTTCAATGAATGAATTTTTCATTCATTTCATCAACTCTAGACGAGAAATTTGTTATTTGCACTACCAGATAGGGGAAAAAAGCGTAACTTCACGACTTCACGTTTTGCATAAAATTTTAACGACATAGTGCAATTTTACTTTTGTATCAAATTAAAATGTGACCACATACCATCATGCACTAGAGATCGTTGTGGTGATACATTTTACACGAGAGAGGAAATCAGAAGGGCTAAAGGCATAAGTAATAACAATCTTTTGTAGCTTCTGAAATGTATTATTGTTTTATATGCACTAGACTTAAAGTACTCACCTGCACACAGCATTGCCACACTTTTTTACTTAATTTGCCTACAGATTAGCAAAGTCTTTGAGCCTACACTTTTATAATTTTTTTTACACCTCGTAGCTTGTTAATTGAAATTCCGGGGTGAAAACATTACAAAAAAGTCTTCTGGAAGCGCGGATCAGGTAAATAGCGCCAGGCTCGAATCGTAGGCGCATCACGATATGAAGTTTTTAGTCCTTTTTTGTTTTAACAAACTCGAAAATTACATGGGAGACTGAAAGTGCAAAAACTGCATGAAAACATTTTCTGGTATTAATGAAGTAAATTCTGCAAGTTTTTTGAATTTTTAGCTGAATTGTTTTAGTTTCCAACAGAAAAGAATTATCACCAATGCATGATTTGGCATTGTGATTAAATGCCATAATTTTTGAAAGAAAAATTTGGCTAGTTTTCACACTGTGAGAGTTGTAAATACTTAAGAAAATAAAAATTGTCTTATGTAGTTTATACTACAGAAAATCAGGCGTTCAAACTTAATCGTGTCGAAAAATAGTTGCGGACGGCGTTCATGTGCTCGAAAGGCCAGTTTCCGGAGAACCAGGAGCTCTAAATTAGAAACTTTTCGAGTGTCGTTTCTCAAGGTGAACTTTTAGAATTAAAGTAATTCTTTAGGTGTTTGAAGAGTTGTTGCTCCACAGCTGCTGAAGTCCTGATAAACAGCACAACAAACACGCTAACGACATCATGCGACAGCTGCAACACAAATTATGTATATGTATTTTTAGCTCACATCTAAGCTTCAGGCAAATAAACTTCACCCATGCAAGCATCACGCATATGAGTTTATAAAGTTCACTCTTTGAGGTTGTAACAAAAGTAACATTTTCTCTTTCATGATTTAGCCAACAGTACAAAAAGTTGTGTGTAATTTCCTTGCTTCTGAACACGTTTGATCGCCTCTATTTCCGGCGCTTTAACAGCCGAGTAGCTTAAGTTCTAATATTTTTCTACCTGTAATAGTTTTACGGTTTCATTTCTAGAACAATGCTAAATATCAATGCAGGAAATAATTTTTGTTGCAGTTAAAAAATGATCGCCATGACCTGATTTTTCAAAAGTTATTATGCTTACAACATGACTAGTACATTTCCATTTGATGTTTTAAATCGCAAGACTGAGAAAACATTTTTAGCTGTAAATTTGAATGTGCACACGCTTCACTTCATCCCTAATATCTTAGAGTTCGTAAGTGAACACAACTCGTTTTTAATATCATGTTCAATATTTTCGCGTTCTTCCTACCCGAGCAATCATTTTTCATTTTTGTGTAAGTAGCGCAAGGATGGACAGGGACCTTGGTTTCTTAAAGCACCTCTTCTCATTGTTGACCTCTTCGCTGAGGTGGAGTGGTAATCTACTGAATTTTTTCCCAGTTGAAATTAGTACTATTAGTGCCAGAATAGGCAATATGGTATCCGAGCTTCACTTTGTACTATACTTTGAGTACGACGTGCCATTGTCACAGCGTGTTTTAGATGAGAAGTATCATCACAATGTCTTTAAAGTATGAAGTATTATCAAGAGTGTGCGTGAGATGTAAAGTATCATTATCAGAGTCAAACATCAAGTTGCTTCATCAAAGTAGTTTATGTTACAAAGTGCCATCACTGGAGCTGTTATTCTACAGTCCAGACGTATAGAAGCAAGGCTTCATTACTTCATTAACAAGAGCACTGCAGGTGAGCCACGCTTCTTATGTTATTTTTAGTGAATCGAACTATCTGTGGACCCCACATCTGTTTCAGAGTCTTGAGAGCTGATGTAAATCTGCCCCTGGGGTCTCGTGATATTTTGCTGTGTCTCCACCTGATTTGATCTATTCTAAGTTTTTGAAGATAAAACTTGTCTTACAGTGTTTAGAAAATGATGGAATCACATTTTTTGAACGTCGGAATTGTAACATTTGATTGAAGAATTCGAATATATGGTATTTTCCTGAATCAGATGAGTATTCCAGGTGTTATGGTTGGTTATGGGGAAGTTTTGAGGGTAACCGTCTTCCTAGCCTGAAGCTAGACTTGAAATACATTATTTCTGATGCCGTATAATAATTGCTGAGAACGGAAGTGCCGCCATGAAAGTTCTCACTTTCTGTGGCCGTTACTAAACTATGAATCTTAACTTTGTTGAACTTCCTGAGTTAATTTAACGTTCTCAGTCCAGAACGTAATTCGTTCAAAGTTTTTTTAATGAACTTTGACAGCGTCCATTTAATATTCAAGCCTCCAAAATCGTGCAAATATCTTACGTGGGGGAATTTATGATTGTTTCAGCGCTAAAAGTATGTTTCTACTAAAAATGTACACGAAAAGGAATATTTTTACATCAAACAATGTGAAAATTAAAGTAGAAGTAAAATATAGTACAGGAAAACACGGCTGCATGCGGATGAGAAGATATACTGAGAAACTAATAGGTTACAAAGCATCGTTTCTCGGCCCAAATACAAACCCACTGTAAAAGCTTGTAAACACAATAACATATATTGAAAATTTTAAGTTGCAGACGAATTAATTGGAGGAATGCAAAGACAGACTGGGAAAAATTTAAGTAGAAACAACTTATCCTTCCTACACCTATACCTATTTCATTCGGAAATACTATTCCTCTGATCTTCTTTTTCATACGCACACTTCCTCATGCGTTTAGAAAAAATTAGAAATCGAAAAACAATTTACTTTCGAAATTTTTGAAGTGCAATAAACTTTATGACAATTTATCAAAGAAAGAAGCTCGTGACTCCCTGCATAATAAAATACAAAGTAACTCCTTTGAGGTATCTTGAGTGATAAATGTGCGTAGAAATATCTGAGGGATAGTATCATACATATGTAAAACATGTCAAAGCTTTTTCCCTAACGCAGGTTGAATTTTTACAACTGTTTGTCTATCACGTGAGAAGATTGCCTTCCATTTGTCGTCTCTACAAGTCGCCTTCACTAGTCATCTTGGCATCGACCACAGATCGAAGTGGTGAGACTCAACAGCATCTCTCATGCCGAGTCAACAGATGTTACTCTTACAGTATGTAGGCGTGGTGAAAACAGACGCCAGTACGTTGATTGTAAAGGATTTTTGCATTCAGTCAACGATTCTAGCAAAACTGAACAAGGTAACTCAGAGCTGCCTCGTGAATATTGTGCTGTGAAATAATCGTGAGAAACAAGCGTGGGGGAATAAAAGCTTTCATTCGCCCAAGTTTAGAAATTCTGTCATCTGGTGGTTTACTGACCGCAACCGGTCCGAGAGCCAACAGCTGCCGGAACCTGGTATCAGCTGCTGGTACCTGGTATCAGCTGCTGGTATTGTTTCCGTTATAAATTGAAATTACTAGCGAATATTACCGATACGTGGGAAAAAAATACCAGTAGACCATAACAGAGGATTTCAGAAGCACTGATCTACAGTACAGGCACTCAAAAACGGCAGCAATTCATTATTTTTTATAAATTTGCAGAAAATGGCACACTTTTCCTCCGTGGTCACTATAAGCTGCTTTAAAAGAAAACGATGCTTAATAATAATGCATTTGGTAAATCCACTTTATTAAACGACGGAAAATTACACTCTCATCATTTATGCGAAATCAAATTTCATGGCGATTGAATTAAAGAACATGCAAAAATCTATCCTGTTGTAAACAGACTTGAAGACCATTTTCAAAAAGAAAATCGTGAATGCTCAGTGCATGGTGATCAAACGTCTATTATGACGAACAATGCAAAATATAATGGGTAATTTTTCAAAATGATAGTTAATAGCTCACCTGGAAATTATTCCAACGCTTTAATTTGGGTTAGTTGTAAAGTTATTCAAAACGACAACTAATCAATTTTTTATTGATTGAAATTCATGCCTGAAGCAAGTGATAGTTGAGAGCGTCTGGTTGGAAAAATACCTTAACTTCTGCGTTTTTTAGGACTCTACTTCTGTACAGAGTCAGTCCTTCCAAATCCCATCTTAGAGAATGCAAGATTTTCAAATGAAGCAATCGCTAAATTTTCCGAGTTCAAAGGAATTCAGAGTCTTCGTTTCCTTTATAGTCCTCTTATCAAATTAACCTATGAAACCATTTTCCCTATACTTCACTCGATTTTGTGGCAGTAATCGTTACCGAACCCATTTTCTTATCAAGTTATCGCAACATCTCGCCATTAAACGTATCTGAGCAAAGTTTTCTACGACCCCCGAAGTTTTGCTGATGCAAGCAAGAATGCGCCCAATGGACCGGAGTTGCCGGAGCCCAGCAAACCATAATTCCAGACGCCGTTGTCGAGACCATAACAGTCGGCTGCCGACACCGTAGCTCAGCGTATTATCTCGAAGTTAGGCTCTCACTTTTGCAGTCACCGTAGTTCTCAGCCACAGTTCACTTCAACTTAAAAATGATTGCCTGAAGCGATCGTTCTTACTTCCTATAATCATATGTGGTTATCCGAAACTAGAGCGACTGTAAACGTACCTTCTCTAAAACTTAACAATGGCAAGCGTAGGTCACGCACATGTGTGATAACCTCTAGAGAGGACGAAAACTGATATAACAGATAAGTACACACGGATTTAACTTAAACGACCACAATTATCATTCGAAGGGGTTGACATTAGGAACCATAGAAATTTATAAATTTTATTGAATTGATAGCTCAACAGACGCAATACTGACTCAAGGTATGTAAGTTGACTCAATTTAATTATCTTTCTCAAAAATTACTGCCGGTATTAGAGAAGTAATCAGTCGATTAATGAAACATATGTGCTTAGTAAAGAACATTTAGAAAGTGGGCGGTGTCTGAGTCTCAGCAAACGAGTGAAAATGTCCACTTTTTACCCGTGCATCACTAGGCAGTGTCTGGATAGGTTAGTGCTCACAGTTCTGCGCTCAGTATGGTGGTGACGAACATACCTGAATTGTGAATTGTAACCTGATGTTGAAACATGATGGTACCAATTTTTACAACGAAGCAACACTGTTTCAATTAAATAGAGGAAGTAATACTTAAAAATATGCATATTTTCAACTCTCAATGACGTACAAAAGAGTCAGTGAAAATAGTTCTAGTTGTGTACAACTTTCAACCCTTATATCCGATGCAGTAATGGATGAGTGTCATGTAACTGCGTTGTCATAGACCGGGCGGTGTTACGCGGCCTTGATCGACCCAGCCACGTGGAAAGATCGCTTGATACCCAAAATATTGCAGACATTCTCTGCTGCGATGCCACTGCTTTACCGGTTGCCTTGACCAGCGCTAAATTTGTTATAACAAATGTAGTGCAGGTTCAGTGATATTTTATCAGTAATTACCTCAGAAGAATAACGTAGAGACTTAAAATTGAGATGACAGTGAACGCTAACTTACCAACTTGAATTAGAGAATAGAATAAGGCAATAGGAACGAGCCGTTTGGCCCATTCTTGGTTCAATACCGAAGTCCCATGCCGTCTAAAAGTAAATCCATCAGTCATGCACGTACACCTTAACCACGTAAGTCAATATAGTCGTGTGCACACATGTTACTCACGCACAGGCGTTTATGTCACAAGCATTTATCTCAATCATACATTAACCTTAAGGAGTTAGGGACATAGTTAGTAGGATGTAGTACTGGGGGGGTTCGTAGTCCAAAATTTATCGAGACGATTTTTGAATGTGTTCACAGTGC
>VCRD01000328.1:207118-231721 GCA_006783055.1 Trinorchestia longiramus | reverse complement strand
CGTTGATATAGATGATGAAGAGGAGCGGGCCTAAAACGCTCCCTTGAGGGACTCCTGATGTTACAAGCGCTGGATCACTTGTTTCATCGTGAATCACTACTCGTTGAGTTCGACCTGTGAGCCAGTTTCGTATCCATCGGGAGTAGTTGCCTCGTATTCCATGCGCTTGGAATTGCATATTAAGTGGTTTTAACTGCTTACTGAGTAATTATATAGAACTGAAGCTATTATAATTTGATAAAAAATTAGGCAAATAATATGGAATCCTCGGTAAAATGAAAAGAAATTCGTGATGATATAAAAATTTTGAACCACTATTTATTTGCGGGAAAGCAACGTTGACTGCAAGGCAGTATGTATTCTGGATGCTTTGTGTGCAATTTAAGAGGAGCGTAAGAAATAAATTTTACACATCTTAGAGAACTGTTTATAATCAGGAAGAAAATCAGAGGGTAATAGTTTTAGAAGAAACAAATACTAGAAGTATAATAGTCACTACGAATATAATAAAGTTCAGTGTTGTGTCACTATTAACATTTGTTCAAATAGTTAGAAAGTCACTAATGTTGATTAATGACTTTTTGAAAATGTCGATTTCAAATGGAAATGGTAAACAGTCAAATTCAGTTTGGATAGTTGATATTTTCATGCGAACATATACGTTTGCATAAAAATGAACCACTCAGTCGAACAGAGTAAACCTAAATCTTGTTGCTTCATTATTTTATCAAAATAATATTTCTACCAACCAATGCATTCACAGAGCAATGGTTGCATTTATGAACGTAAATTTGATATTTACTGGAACGATTTTATGACCGTGGTAAGAATTCTATTGGTAATTTTATTAGCTTGATTCTGATATTTGTCTTAATTATTCCAAGTTTTGTCGTCTACTCATCTTCGTAAGTACTTGCTCTTCCTTTGTATTTAATTGCCACCACGCACGTCCACCGTGTACAATTTGAGTACACTCATTTTCTATGAACGTCAGAAAGAACGAGCATATAATCTAGCTTGTTGTTTGTAATATTATTATATTTTTTCAAACTGTTATAAAAAGATCATAATGGATCAATGCTTCAACAAACAGGTGAGCTAAAAGTGAGTAAAAGGAATATCTCTCATCCATGCATAAAATTATTTCTACTGATAATAAAGGATTGTTCAGATGCTAGCTGCTGACTGCAGCTTCAAGAAAAGTATAGCAGAATAATTCTTATTTATAGCTGAGTAGAATATTTCTTTACTAGAGGATTGATTTCATTTATTTCCAATTGAATGTTGTACAAACACATTGCAAACGATTATAAATTTTTTTGCGAATTTATCCTGTTTCCAAATGAAAATCCATCGCTTTCAACAAAAAAAATGATTCTCTTGCGACTGCTGTATGCCTGGAATGATTAACTTTTTTACCTTTATTAATTATTTTTGATCGTAATTGGACATTGACGTGTAAGATATATCCTGATTCCGTCTATAGTACAGCTGATGTGATGATGTACATATCTTAGACTCATCTATATAATGTATAATATGGTTTATGCAACGTTAGATATAATTTGGTCTCATCTATTTATATAAATATCGTCTGCCAGATCACATCCTATTTTGACTCCATCTTTAATACACACTGTGAAATTGCCTTTTTAAACTAAATTTTTATAACGTTTTTTGCCGATTCCTCCGACGGAGGCACAAAATGCTTGTTGAACAAAGAGGGGAAACTCACATCGCAGGAACACAAATGTAAAATGTTTTAGCTCGCGTACCAATTGCTTACATGGAAGATTCAGCGTGCAGGTCAGATATGAATTTCCTCCAAGAACTGTTGCGCTTTGACTAAATCGCCTGCAGCTCGAGCTTTAATTTATACGATGAATTCGTTTCAAACAAATGCGTTGAAGTTGAAGATTCAAACATATATAAAGGTATTCTGTATCTCAATCTAGTTTTACATAAATAATCCCTTGCTTATTTTGAAACAAATGATGACTAATAGGGACCCAATTCAAATCTCACTCTCCCTTGTGCGTAAAATGAACATGAACTACGTTCTGAAGGTAATATGAGCGTTTAGGTATATTTCAAAAAAGCTTGAAGTAACTTTTATAACACTCGTAGTTATGAGGTCATTCATCGGTTATGCAACTAAAACTCTGCTCTGAAAAGGTGATGTATTCAAAATAACGTTTTGAACTACTGAAGCCTAAGCAGCTTCACTCATGAAATTTCTGTTGTCCATGAAGCTAAAAATTTCGAAATTCCTTCATCGTGAAGTAGTTCACGGCAAACACGTATAGGAAAGAAGATTGTTTCTCAGCCTGGATTTCCCATGAGGACGACAGGGCTCCCAGTAAATAAGGTTAGAGTAATCCCCATAAACCTGTACTCGAAAATCTTGCGCTGCGGTTATTCTGAGGCTGAATTTGCTCTCGAGGATTTCTCGTAAGACTTAGAAAATTACGACAGCACGACCGAGACATACGACAGCAGCTGCGTGGTCTGTGACACTCCTGCACTCACGAGAGTAGCTATGCCTCCATCACACGCATGGCAGCATTGAAACTTAGTCAACATGCTAATTAAGTCTCAGTTTGAATTGGGCTGAAAATAATATTTATTCAATTATCTTGACATAAATATCTTTTCAATAGTAAAAGTTCCAGTATAATTGTAGTTTGGGATTACAAAAGGCACTTTTCGATTTAGATCTTCACTACCATATGTGCCCTCTCTTCATTTATCACTGTACATGCCTTACATAGGTTATCTTCATGCAGAATTCCCTCATACATATTGATCGGATGAATATATTTTTAAAGGTCTAGGATACTATTCAAAGCTTTGAATTATGAATAAGTAAATTAATATCGAAATATTTTGTTAGTACTCTGATAAACCCTAAAACAATTTGAAAAATGATCAATGTCCACGAAGATGAAGCACACGTTTTATTTAAAGACTTTTTAGCGACACACTGGTACTTGATCCATATGAGGTCAGAAAATGAGGTAGAAGAAAAGAAGAAGTGCATGCAAAATTCATAAAAATCCTCCACCAACTCTGTCTACGATATTTTTCTAACCCAATGGGGTGGGTATGTGTTCCCTGTCCTCATTACCTTTTAAAGATGACAGTTCACGTGGTCTTTCAACTACAGTTCTATGGTTAGCAAAATTTTAATTTGCTTTCTGATAAATTAAATTCAGTTACGGCCATGCGGTCAACCACGCTTACTACAAGCCTCTAGTCGCTAGAGGATTTCATGGAGCGATTGTAAATTTTGCACACAAACTGAACTGACTTGCTGCCAAAAAAAGTCATTTCATTTAAACACTGCATGCACGTACATTAAAAAACATTGAGTATACGGACTGATAGCCGCACTCAATGAGGAGCACTATCATGGCTGGCCCATTTTCCCCTCAATTATAATAAAAGCTACAGACGTGCAAATTCCTGAGCAGAACTTCATTTATCTCACTGAAACAGAATTGATTTTGAAAAAAATAAATATTCATGTGCTTCTTGAAAATTGAAAAGTGTAATCTTATTCAGAATTCATTTTTCGTCTTTAGGTATGAGTATAAAATGCTTTTCATATACGTACCATGACTCCTGAGTTAACTCATAAAGCACAATTCCAGTAACTATCACAAGTTGGTGGTGAACTACATCGTAAGATTTAGTCTTGAAAAATATCGCATAACATAAGAAATGTTATTTTCTACATTAACTTTTTTTAAATGTAACAAATGATCGTCATTTCAAGAAATTCGTGTGACAAAAAAATAGTTACGTTCAAGAAAAACATATGTAGAAAATACAAAAATAACTCAGTTGTGTATGAAAATAAATCATAGCAATTCCTAACAACCACTTCTTAATTTTTACTATATTTTTGTTTCCTACGGTAAAAAAATGTCCTTTGTCTTCTTGGTAAAAAATTTTCTCCACTGATAATTGAGGGAAGTACTAAACTAAAGGAATGATCTGAATTTGGTCCTGTGAACTTTTATTATTCTATATATATATGATGTTATAATGACGTTTTGTTAAACATTTTGATTCACAGGAGATCTTATCCACACACAACACTAAAACCTCTAAAGTTTTTTCAACGTTCGTTTTCCATATGAATAAAAGAAGATAAACTCGGTCTTCGGTGTGAATACGTTCGTCCCTATGCAATAACTGTCAGTCTTAAAGCGATAAATTTGAAATACTTAATTTTATTGCTAAAAACCTTGCCATCCTATTAAGGAATTCCAATTCTTGTCTCTCTGAGCTGTAACAGAAATTTGTTGAATTCCAGATGAATTAAATTTATGAAGAAACTCGTTCAAAAAACGATTTAATTTTTTCAAGGTAGTGATTTGGATAGCTAGGCACCTTTGTTTTTTGAGACTGAGTTTGAATTCGAAGAATTTAGACGTATGAAAGGTGTAAAAAAAACGAGGTTGGTGTGCCCTGACAGGATTTTCAAGGCTTCCCTAAAGGAATCTGTGTGACATCCAAAAACATCTCCGAGAGCCTCTGATTGCCTCACCAGACGCAGTCATTTCCGCCACCCCGCGGTCAACCTCAAATTCCTTCCAGGTGATTTGTTGCTGATTTTTTTTGCGAGCCTGCCAGTTCTGGAAGCAAAATGCTGGAACATTTTTATCTGTAAATCTTGTTTGTCACAGGCATACACTAGGAATTCTTCACTTTCTTGTCTGGGAACCAAAATCCTGGGCGTCAAACATCAGACATGACCTGCCTTCTCCTAATGCCTTGACATGACCTGCCTTCTCCTAATGCCTTGACATGACCTGCCTTCTCCTAATGCCCTGACATGACCTGCCTTCTCCTAATGCCCTGACATGACCTGCCTTCTCCTAATGCCTTGACATGACCTGCCTTCTCCTAATGCCCTGACATGACCTGCCATCTAATGCCCTGGTCCGGGAGTCAGAGCCTCGTGTTCGGGCTGGAGTATGGAGTGAAGCTTCTCATATGCTCACATATTGGTAATTATGCTTGTTAATAATGAGGCTTGAAGTCACACTCAAACAGAAAGCAGTAAATCAGTAGGCCCGGTTACCCTTGAAAATATTTTCTTTTCTTTTCAGTTTTTCAACTTTACTAGTGATTTCGAAACTTAATATAAAAAATTCCTGCCAATTTTATGCTGAAATACTACCAGCAATAGGACTAGAGTAGTTAAATTTGTAAGTCACTGTTGATATAAGGAAAAATATTGTTTGATTACTATGTTCTTTGCTAATATATAAATGGGATATCAAATGTCATCGCCAGTTTGGCAGTGACAATAATGTAAAATTACCATCACTTTCATTCATACAATTAGGATATGAATATTTGAAAGAGTTCATCTTCTATATTATGTTAGACACTGAAATTTTTACAGCAATACGTGCAATAACAAAAAATTATTAACACATTCTTGAGGCGTCTTACAATTAATTCTATCAGTTAAATATTATTACATCAATACCTAAAATACTTCCCAAATATGAATACGGATAATTAGATGTTAAACTGTAGAGTAAGGAAAACATACAGAAGGATCATAATCACACATACGGCTAATGCCATTAGATCTTTTTCGGGATCAAATAATAGACTCTACCGATCTTGATTGTAATTGCAGAGATAAAGTAATTTGAGTCTCAAACTAGCATTTTCTTAGAAGACGTGAAAGCGCAACTGCACTTGAGCGTAATAGGAAAACTGGAAACCGATATTTACGGAGGATCGTTTTCTCGCTCTCACAATCCGTTGTTCCAAACACTTCGATCTGCTGAAAGCTACCCAACCACGAGGATGGCTTGAATGCATCTCATTGAATGCAAATTGTGTAAAAAACAGAGCAGGCATTTGGCATTCATGAGAGCACAAGCGTGCACTGATATTAGAGCCATTTCTTTGTACTTCCATGCAATATTAGTTTCAAACTACAGACACGATAACATTCCTTGACTTCTAACTTGAGTGCATCGTTTCGAACATATTCCAGGGGAAAGGTACTGATTGATTAAAATTTTGTCATACATATGTAAAGATTAATTTAAATCGTGGTGTTAATTTTAAATTCGATGCATTGTGCTTTGTGTGTGTGAGTTCACAAAACTGGCTAAAGTTTTTTCTTTAGCGAGGTCAAGTTTTTCAGCAAACCGTTTATTTATGAGTTTGCATTTTAGGAATAAGAATGTTTTGATATTGAAAATTTTGCCTCAGTGTATTGCGTGTGATGAAATTTTAAATTTCCCTACATTTATAATTTGATAGAAACGACCGAATGTTTCAGAAATTTGAAAATTATGGTTCATATCCAACCATCTTTTTTGCACCAAATTCAAAACAGACTAGTTTATTGTTGACGAAACTAACGAATTTTCTACTACAATTTCACTGAAAAAGTTTTACCTGCAATAAACTTTCGAATTAGCTCGCATGAACTTATCTAATCTCAATACTTTTGTGTCGATGGAAAAGTAATTTCTGGAATTTACAAGTTTTGAAAATTCTCGCGTTAAGTTCGTTGCTTTTTTGACTTACTTAAACTGTCTGCTCGCTGTTTGTGAACTTATTTGTTCACAGAGCTATTGTATCTCATTAATGCATAAACAAATTTCTGAAATCTCTGACTGCAAACAATTGGAAGTTAACCTGAGAAAGCATTAACCAATATTAATTACCAGAGTTTCTAATATTGAAACTCCATAACGTATTTGAATTCCATGACGAAGGAAAAATCTTTGAATGAATCATTGATCTGGGAGCACTTGAGTGCTATCAAGTTTAGTGGCTTGATCGAGTTTTGATTGTAAGAGAAGATGAAATAAAAGTGCGTAGTGTGCTGGTAGCAGCAAGCTGAACATCTAGAAAAATGAGCCAGATTGTTAAGTGAGCTCGAGAGCGCTTCGTTATTATGGGACAATTTAACCTTCCGGTACATCACGTGCAAATTATTATATATGCACTAGACCAGTGGTCTTCAAACTTTTAGGCGACCCCCTTTAAAAGATTTTACTTTTATACGACCCCTTTAACTTTAGTAAAATAAAGAATAAAATATATATAGCATAAAAATTTAATGTTTATGAAGAAATCGGGCCTAGTGTTAATTATTTCTCGTAAAAAATGATGTATTTTATCCTGAAATAACATTATTACATAAATTAGAAATTTATGATCCTACATTTCGTGACCTTCGAATGGCCGCGCCACCCATACTTTGAAGAGCACTGAACTAGACGACAATTATGAGGAAGTACGTACGTCACCAGGGCTAGAACAAACTATGGCAACAGGAGCGAGCCGTTTGATCTGTTCTTGGGCTGCTACACAAGTCCCATGCGTTGCTACGAGTACATCGAGTGTAAGTGAATGTGGCTGAGTGTGGAGATCGAGTGGGAGTAGTTTAAAGAGGCGGTGTTTGTGATGGATGCCAAGGTCTGTGTATAGGGGGCGAAGGAATGTATATTAGGAAATAAGACAGAATTTATGCACAGAACAAACCAGGGGGGGAGGAGGGGGTGTTAGCAAAAAGTATTGGTAAAATTAGATATAAAATACAAATGGATAAAATTGACACTTAGCTCCTCTACGTGTTGAGCTTAGTCACAAGCCAGCTCTTTGTTAGACGATCCATAATTTCGAGAGGGGAAGAAAAATATGAGAGTAACACATCGGCTTAGTCTCACTGGGTTAGAATTTCATAACTTCGAAACTTGACAGCCAGACTAGCTGATAAAGCCCGCATACAACATGCTACTTCCTGTTGGGGTATACTAACTTTA
This sequence comes from Trinorchestia longiramus, assembly GCA_006783055.1. NCBI lineage: Eukaryota > Metazoa > Arthropoda > Malacostraca > Amphipoda > Talitridae > Trinorchestia > Trinorchestia longiramus. The sequence continues at coordinate 223,907 of VCRD01000328.1, read as the reverse complement.
CATGAATATATTTTACTTCATGTGTTGGCCTTTATTTTGATTTTCCTTGAATCATAAATTTGGTTCATTAGTTTACGCTGACACTGACTGCTTAGTGCTGCAGAATTTATCAATTTATCTTGCTCTTGCGTCTAATAAACTTGTTTCAACTTAGAAAGGCCGATGTAATTTTGTAAGAATTTCTGTAAACTTATGTATTAGAGTTACTCCTCCCTCGTTGATGAGTGGAACCTGCAAAAGTTATTGTCGGGTTTAAAGCCTCATCATAGGGCAAAAAGCAGTTTAAATGCGACCTCATACAACTAAAAATAGAAAATAACTTAACAGAGTTGCGAGGAAGAATCCCCAGGATTTCTTCTTCAACTACTTGGACTATTAAACGTGATCTGAACAAGGTAATGGAATTCACAAAATGAACCGTCGCAACTTCCTCAAGAAAGAGTGGATACCCAGGTCATGCAACCACAGCAATCTGTCAAGTTACTCAAAGTAGTACAACGCGAGAAGTTAAGCTTTAAATATCAGCGATGTTGTAGAACTGGTATAAGTCAATGTTATATTAGCAGAAAACTTGCTACTTTTAGCAGAATTACATGTATAAGCGAATGTTTATACGAATTAGAAGAGCGTAGAAATATGAGGAAAATACGAAAAATATACAATCTTTCAAAATAAATGAAATAGATTTAGATAATAGGTATTGCAAGGGGTTCGTAAAACAGGGATTGGAAGGGAAAAAAGCTTTAGAAATAAGTGAGTTGTCTTTAGACAGTGTATGTGGAAAAATACTAGGAAGGACATTTGAAGATTGTTTTTCTTGGTGTTTTTCCTGGCTAAATATTATAGAACTGGTCACAAAAACGCTGGCATCATCTTCTGAAGCAGAATAATATCAAAGTTGCTTAGTGAAAATGCTAGGGGAGAAGGATAAAGGATATGTGACGTAGAAATAATATCACTATGTGTGTAAATCAGAAAACATGTTAGCTAAGAAGCATTATTGGTGACATCACGAAAACGAGATCTAATTAGTTATGAAGTTTATACAAGGATGAAACTCACGGGCAGAGATGCTCATCACACCGAGAACTTTAAGGTAGACCGCAAACTGGAGCCCAATAGAGAAAAAAAGAATGACAATGTAGACAAGAGATGGCTGGTGTTGGAAGTGAAGAGAATTCGAGGGCGTCGTAGACTTCACTGTTCTCATTGAATCAACTTATGTCAGGGTGTATATTTTTCCTTGCTTTAGAATTGTGGACTCAGAATATCAGAGTATGGAGGTGAGAAAAACTTTTCTCACAACTGGACAACAATAATAGTAGTTGAACGGAGATAAAAATTGTCTATGCATTTGCAGTATTTGCAAGTGTGATTAAAAATGTACTTCATTCCGTTGAAGGGAAACTGTTCTTTCAATTGTGATGTGTAGAGTTCATGTGTGTATATTCATTATACATAGTGCAGGGAAGCTGATCAAGAAATAAAATTTTTATGAGAAAATAGACTTTAGCATATTGTAATGTCTTTATGTCATATGCCAAGCAGTCATGCCTTACTTTGAGTAGCACTTATGTGTAAGTTATTGATTTTATCGTAGACGCTTCTCTCTATTCTTGAGAAAAGTTGTCTTTGATCATTCATCAATTTCAGTGCAATGAAAGGTTTATGTATTGGGGAGTTCTACATGAACCTTGTAAATGTCAACAAGTTTTATAAAAGCTTCGTTAATGTCAACATGCTCTATAAGAACCTTGTAAGTGTCGACTGGTGTTACACGAATTATGTACATACATGCACAAACAGTAATTAGGGAAATTTTGCACAAGCAAAATTTTCTGTTGAACTGTGTGAATATCACTGCAATGAGCCACTTATTTCACATGCATCAATTTTCGATTGGGCCAATGTTCCTGCTCTGCTTGCTTGCTCATTTTGTTGGTGTTTCTATTCTTGCATCTACGAGTATTTAACGGTCCGAGTCCTATTTTTGTGGTATTCCTGCCACCAGCTGCGGTTCAGTGTCGGTTGGTCGGTGCCAATAGGAAAGGTTTGAGAGTTTGGCACAGGGTGTACCTAAGTAAAGGGGTGAAACGGAAAGGGATACGAGGAGGGAAAAGAAATGAGCGCTGTGCGCACATATATCAAGTGGTTGGGGTCTGTCCCTGGGGTATGTTGACTTCACGTTGAATATCTTTAGCTCGTCACTCCCACTCTACACAAGTGGGAGAGAAAAGCTCTCCATTGAATATCTTGCACTCATCTCTCCCACTCTGATGAGCAGGAGAGATGACCCTTCTCCCCCTTCAGAGGTCGTGAGACCTCCGGTTCAGTGTCCTGTTCCTATGCATGGGTTTATACCTACAAGACAGACAGGGCTACGAGGTCTCCTGGGGGCTCAATTGGTTGGCTTTATTGTGACTCCTGGTAATACTGAAATCAGATTGCCTCAAAAAGACTGGTCAAATTTGTTGATGTACGATAGCTCCAAATCCATCAGTTTGCTGCCGGACATCAAGCCACGGCTGTGCTTTTGCATGAACAATAATTTTTCCTTTGGAAAATATCAGTTCAGAAACAGTGATTCCTGTTTCAGCAATACTTATTTGATTGTAACAGCCTATTTGATTGTAACAGAACTGGTTCGAAAATTTTGCCTGTGTATATTTAGGATGCATGTGTTGTAAAGACTGATGATCTATCTTGAAAAAATGTCCCAGCAGCGACAGTGTCACGTGATTCTAGAATTCCATTTTAATTGTGCAAAAATTATCTTTTTCCATTGTTTTGCTTACCATCCCAGAGGCATAGCGATGTGGTGTAAACTATTAGTACTGACTCTTTGAATAAAGTAGGGATGATTTTTTTTGTAATTATAATAACCTTATCTCAAGGGCCAGCAAATAATTCAATATCTTTGTGGATCCTTTATTTAGTTGTGTGTGAAGGCTTGAAACTCCATTAGACGATGTAGATCGGCGGGTAGCAATAGTAACAGTAGAAATAGTGTAATTAAACAAATAATAGAGATGGAAATTGTTTTCAATTTTGAGGTTCCCTCACATCAATGGTTATAACTGGCATTTCTTCTAATATCGTCACACATTTAATTGCTGCCACAGAGACGTTATGAGAACCCTGCCGTTGACTGAAGATTTGGATTCGTAATTTGTAGATTTAGTAAGACGGAGTGCAGTGAACGACCCAACGATGTTCACAGATTACAAGTAAGGTGGACGTTAGGAATTAGTTTCCCAAATAATAAAAGAAGGCTTGAGTCTTCGAAAACAGGAAAGGCACTGTAGCAATAAAATAAAATTATATTTTACATTAACGATCATGAAGGGGATCTCGAGTGCCAGTTACTTGACTCTATAAAAAATACAACGATGTTTACCCTCAAGGATCATTAATAGGTCCTTAAGCATTACAATCTTCACTATCGTCAAGGACTGAGTAGCTACATTCAATTTCCAGACTCTGGAAATCTATCAGTGAACTTGAACCATTTAGTGGATGGGAATCTTTCAAAAGGCGCATTTTAAGTCTCAACTTTGACTGTTGCAGGCAGTCGTGGGACAGCGCTGCCTGCAAGCACAACAGCTCGACGACAAGACAAGTTTTGATGCTGGGACGTGATGCAGCTTCAGTAATTGCCATTATAAATTCTATTGTAAACAATTTCCTTGGAAGATATGTCGTTTTAAATACCTACTTCATAGCAACCATTCGCGTGTTGTCTCAAGCGTTCAAGATATGAGTAAATTGCACGCTTTAGGAATTCATGTTGCCACTTCCGTAAACATATCAGAATTTACACGATAATATTCAGACAGTTAACGAGTAAGATGCACTTTGTACCTTCATGGCAGCGGTGCAGAGAGGTTATTACCATGCATTTATCTTGTATGCCCAAAACAGAAGTGTTTACCTTTCAGGGATTTAATTTTGATGAATGACAAGTCGACTTTGCCTATAGTACTGTGATTAATAGTGTCAATAGTTGACTTTTCTCTTGAATGTTATGCATAAAGTGAGGTCAAAACTGCCAAGAGGTTACAGTGCGGACTGTGCAGTCTCCACCTCACAATTTCTGTCTTTTAAAAATGTTACGACTTACTCTGCAAACCCACAGTGTATGTGCTCTATTTTCAAACTTTTCAAAAAAATAATTTGAACGCATTTCAGAAATCGGCTTTAATCGTACAAAATAAATTTGTTTCACTGTAAAGAGGACTAATTAATTCAAAATATGAGTGACTAAAAATATTCTTCAATTTTTTCAGCATTTCAGGCAGAGTACATCGAAACTTCAGTAAATTATAATTATCTTCAAAATTTGTAGTGTGTTTGTGTTGAATGTTGACTCCATGTTTTCTATCATTCACTTTAAAATTTTTAGCACAGTTGCGTAAGCTTGCAACTCTGTGTGTGCGTTACTTCTTGCTTGCACACCCACATTGCAGCTCAAGTCTGCTTTACACGAAAATTTCTGTCATTTCATCGCTGTAAAGTGAAGGCTTGGTTGAAGAGCTTGGTGGTGCGGAGCTTTTGGTTGTGCAGCAGCACCGCGGCCTAGGCATGTTTAATTAGTCTCTTCATTCAAGATCTCGAGATTACGAAGTTCCTAGTTGTGTCTGCATTAGTTATCAAGTGAACTTAGATTCTAGACACTTGTAATTTGCATTCATTTTCGTGGAAAAAATGGCTCCCTTCCAAGTAGTACATACCTAGGTATGCAGCAGTATGTGTGCTTTTACAATAAAATTTTATACATTTCTACTTATATATTAAGCATAAAAATATAAAATAGGAAAATACTCGGTTAACTAAAAATGCTAGACGATACACTACAGCTTCCTTTGTATTTTGTTTTTAGAACATCATTTTCATAGTAATACTTGTAGGTATTAATATCGTTATAGTGACCCCTTTTTTTATTTGAATAAATACCGAACATACTCTTCTAATGGTACTATTCGTTTCTTTACTCAGCATCTCGAGAGTTATGTAGTTGGTTCCTTGAATGATATTGTGTTGTAAATCTTCCAAATTATCAGACATCGTAGTGTAAGCATTTTCCTTCGAGTATCCGTAGAGAAAACTATCAAGAGGATTCAGATCTGGAGAGGAAGTAAGCCACTGGAAGTTGCTAGAACATGAAATTGAAAGCTGTAGAAAAATTTCCATTAACATGGTCATTTACTTCTTTTTGTTGAATCAGTTTCTCTGACTTTAATAGGCATTTTTGTAATATTATATTTTCTCCCGGATTGCCCCCTGAATCCTCTCTATTAAGCCCATTTCTCGGAATTCAATGGTCATTTCTGTAAAATAATTTTTTATTTGGGCTTTCAGGATTATGAATAGTTTCCGTAATTGCTTTGCACAGTCATAATAGACCCATTATATTTGAAGAAATGTTTCATCAATTTTACTTGCTGCTTTTTTGTGTAGTGCACCATTTTTGGAAAAAAAAATTTTTATCCTATGTGCAATGTGTAATAATGAATTGTGCAATAGATGCAACATGAGCTAGACTTTGGAAGTGAAAGAACTAAGGAGCTTTTCCTCCTGTACGTGGTGTAGTCTTTTCTAAAGACGGTTACTTTTCTATCAAATTGTTATCGGGAAAGAATTCCACATCGAATGATTTGAATCTTTTCGAATCACTAAGGACATCTGTTAAATATGTTGACGCCATTTTAGAATATGGGTAGATAATTTAGCCATTATAGAATTACTCCAAGCCTCGTCACGAATGATGGCAAACAACTTTCGAGGAGAAACAGCTCTGGGGCTTCCGTTTCCTGGAGTTCTGAGTAATGGTTGATGTAAAAGTTAGTGAGCTTCAGTTGAAACTTTACGCATAGGATCGAAGCAATTTTATCTAAAGTTTGAAGGCTATCGTCTCTAGAATAAACTATAATGGCAAGATAAAATCACTTTTGTAGCTTGAATTTGATCCTTAACTACAAATCCATACCTTATATTTTTTCTACCGTAGATATGTGTCTTCAAAAACTGAGCCGACATCCTATGTATCGATTGTAGTATTATAGCGTTACCCACCTTAATAATGTTCTTGTCATCGATGAGGTGAGTTATTATATGAGAACTTGCTTTTCTCATGAAATAAACCGTTTCTAAAAACGTAGTTTTCAATTTCTCAATGACTTCATAAATCAATTTTTATTTGAAACTGTGGCAACTTGTGTCCTGAGTTAAATATGTAGTAGTCAGGAAATCAGAGCGAATGCCGACCAAATCCTGACCATCTTTCGAGGTCTCAATTATTTGGCAGGTCGTAGAGATTGGAAACAAAGGAAAAATTCAACCTACTTTCTGACCTAGCGCTACATGGACAAGTTTTTGAAGCCCCAAACACACACGACGCACAAGAAGGAAAATTAACAGTTCTTTTGTATGGACTTAATGTAGTGCAATCGCCTACTTACTTTTACTGGCTTATTCTGCTCTAGAATAATATTATTCTGAGCTAGAATCAGCCAGTTTTCATCACTATTTTTCCTTTTTTTCCTGCAGTTAGACTTCCTGCTCGGATTTAAATATTTTTCCAAGTTTTGTGACGTCTTATGCTACGGTGGTGATTTCGAGGACATCCTTGTCTGTGATGACTTGCTCATGTGCCCTGATTTTTGGCTCATGCCAAGATTATTTGTGCTCGCTTCAGGATTGTTTGTGCTGGTCCTATGATTGAATATTCTGGTCGCATGATTATTTGGTCATATTCTATCATTATTTACCTTTGTTTTTTGATTCTTCTTTTTCAGTCCGTAATTGTTTATTCTGAACAAATGATTGTTTGTTCAGATTTCATAATTATTTATTTTTATTCTCTGATTATTTGCTTTGGGTTTATGATAATTTGTTCTGATACCATGATCATTTGTGCTGATTCTATATTCATTTATTTTTGTTCCTTAATAATTTGTTACGGGTCCATGATTGTTTGTTTGGGCTTTGAAAATTCGTGAGGTGAGAATTTCCTGAACTGAAGTCAAGAACAAATATTATCAGATCGCGTGTTTCATTAATTGGGGACTCAAATTGGTAATGTTTAAAACATACTCGTATCATGTGTATGAATCACCAGCTAACTGTGTCTGAAGTGAATAATATTTCACATTGGTAATGAATTAGATGTACGAGTTGAGACACATGATCTTCAGTTTGTATGTTTTTATTGCTTCAGCTGTAAACTTTAGCAATTGTGAGCTGTGTTGAGGACTTCAAGTTGAAGGAAAAGAATATGAAATGCTACTGTCAGTTCATAGCTCAAGAAATAAACTTTACTACCGGGTCACTAAAGCCCTAAAATAATTCGAACCTGAAGTTCCAGTTTGTCAAACTTTCCCCCCAAATGAGCTGTACGCCAAACCTTCTTAATTGGGGCTCGCTGAATCGTGCATCGAGTCCAAACCATACTTTGCTGCTGCTTTTTGCTGGAACTACAAGAAAAACTTAATCCAGAGCAGCCTTCTGCGGCCATAAATCTTTCTATTTTTTCATGATCCCTGTAATGCTATGTGTAAAAATCTGCAATTCCAGAGCCTGGCACAAGCTTTCATGGTTCTTTAATTTCCCTTTAAATTTTAAGCGGCGACTAGTTCCTTTCTTTGGATCAGTGTGTCCTGCTTTCGTTCGTAGTCTATTACTACAGAAGGGGAACACGTTTGCGTTGAAAGAATTTCAGCTAAAAGAGAAAAAACCCGTGTTATCTATCATTGTTTTTCTGGTAGAGTTGTGAGAGAGAGAGAAAGATTACACTTGAATTGGTAAAATTTTTAATTTTTAGAAAGTTTTCTATTAATTGTGCGTGAGGCAAATGAGATCTGTTCTCACTGTGCTTAGCATAGGCTCTGAAGTACAATAATTTTTTTTTGCAATTTCAGAAACCGTGTTCGTTCTAATGCATACGCAAAGCTATGATTGATGATTATAAAAGTGGGTGTCTTGCACACTTAATCCTGTGCGTTTGCTGAACTTGTGTGCCTGATTTATTTGTACCTAAAAGTCACGGTACATATTTCAAATTTTTCAGGGAGTCTTTTTTGAGTTTTATTGAACAGAACCCTCTCTAATCAACCCGATCCTTAAAGCTTGCGAAGGCAAAATAATTAAGAACTCCAAAAACAGCTGAAAAAAATATATCAGATTTACATATTACATTATTTTCCTTTTTAACACTTTTTTAAACAGCAAAAATTCTTTAGGAATGTTTTTATTGATATTTTTATCAGGGTATCAACACAGGTTCGTAAAAGGATTACAACACAAACTACATCACAGAATTATCAAAACCTGAAGGAAAAACGAGTCATCGCTGTGAAATTTACCCTAAGAACTGGAAATGCTCAATATTTCAACTAAGATTTAGATGTGATTCAGTTTTATCTTATTTTATATGATTCTTCGAGTGGTTTTGGTAAACACATCAGTTCGTACTTATCTTTGTGGCGGTGATTCTTGATGAAGTGGCGCACATTTCTTGCATATTGAAGCTTCTACACACATACGAGTACGAGTATCCAAAAAAACTGTGAATTACACATACTTGTGATGTTGTCATAGTGAACATTAAGTAGCACATTTTCTGGAAAATATTTCAGATTACCAGACATTCATTGTGAAAACTAGATAATCATTGAGAAAACTAGATAATCATTGATAAAACTAGATAATCATTGATAAAACTAGATAATCATTGATAAAACTAGATAATCGTTGATAAAACTAGATAATCATTGATAAAACTAGATAATCGTTGATAAAACTAGATAATCATTGAGAAAACTAGATAATCGTGGAGTCTCATGTCGTCGTGTCCCCACTTAAGTTCACTGAAGCGTTTGCATTGTGCGCTTGTACATGTGTTCAAAGAAAGATTTTAATGTCCCAGGGCATTTCAAATTAAAACCTTCCAACATGAGAGTTTGAGTTCATAAAAAATGTTGCCTAACATGCAATTAACACGAGCGCTTTGAACAATACACGAGCGTGTCAAATTATACCACGTCGCTCTTGTATTGTTATCTGAATCTTTCATTATAATAAATGGATGCAAATGACAGTTCTCATTAAATTAATGGATGATAATAAATTTCACTTTCCCGATAGTGACCTCATAAAATAAATTTTCCCGCGTTTCACAGAATACTTTGACAATTATTCAGCAGCTATAATGCTCATACTCGAAAATTATTATTCAGTAGCATTAACATTTACATTCAGAAATCATTATTCAGCAGTAATACTGCTATATAATAATAAACAGTTTGTTTGTTGGTTGCTTGGTCCGTCTTTCCGTCTTAAAGATTTATATAGGAAAAAATTCGTCTTCTGAATAACAAGATGAAATAACATGAAATTTCATCCTTGAGTTACGATTGCAAACATAATTTCTGGAGTTTATGCTCGAAAGTCAAAATACTGCATGGTGAAATAAAGTGTTTATCTTATGCTAAGTAGTGACTTCTCTATGGAACGGGTATACATGTATAGTAAGCATTGTATTGTGGGTACCAAGGCACATCCTTCAGTGTGGAAACTCTTTCTCAAAGCCTGCGTCCATTGGCAGACCAATCGAAAAATTCAGTAAAAAACACTTGAATTACAATTTTTATACTCAGCATCATTGAATAAATTTACTGCGTTTTGCACAAGTTTAAAAAATTTTTGTGCACAACATGTTCAAGAGCTCAAAAAGCCTGAGTATTTCAGCTGGAATAATGATTGTCTCACAGCACGCCTGGCAGAAACACACGCAAGATCTTTAGGAGCTTCTCTCTCGAGCAGACACTTTGCATTCTGAAGAAATATCGCAGCTTCGTTGTGCTGTTGCCGAGTTTTGGGAAATTATTTTTCGTAAGCCCTCCTTGGAAAAGCAACAGCTTCTGCGTGTTGTCGTTTGTTAACGCACTCGAGAATAACTTTTTTCTCATGACTTATGATGAGCAAAATTCTATCGAAGTTTGTGCTGTGGATTACTTTGACTTGTCGATAACTATCGATAACTAGCGTTGCTCTCCAAGTCCACTTTTTAACTGAAAGAAACACAACAATTGCGCACTTCTCATAGCAGAGCCAGCAGCCAGCATAAATAACTTCACGTGCTTTAACTCCTAGAAGAAGTTGTGTTGCGTTGCAGCACAGAAAACAAGACGTTAGGACAGCAGAGCCGTCACCTCGTTGTTGTTAACTGCTCACGTTACCGTTACAGGGGCTCTTGCTGGGCTCGTCTGCCCTCAATGTGTTCCCTAAAAAAGTTTGTTATGCTGAAAAGGAGGCTTTTACTTCCATGAAGAGTCATTAGGGTAAGTGGGATGCGAGTGATGGAAGAGGCTCACATAATCTACGAGGGAAGATAAGGCGTTGCGTTATGCAAAGCTGTGAGTGCTTGTACAAAATTTGTGTCGTTTATTTGGATGGCAAATGTATGAAAAGAAATTTTAAGATGAACTTAGAAAATTTTGAGGCCTCTGCCAAGTCACTTAGTAATTTCAGCTACATTTGGGTACTTTTCCTCCTCAGATATAAGTAAATTTTGAATGAATTTTGCCGTATTTCAGTAAAATCCCGTAGAATCAGAAGATGTCGTTGTTAGATCGACCACCAAGATAGAACTACAAGACACAGAGTTTCAAGTCTTCGGCTGCAATCTCGTAGTGAAACCAGTGGTAAAATTGCATCCACTCATTACAGTGAATGCATCAACAGCCTCACCTAAGAACCCTTTATCCTCATTATATTTCTAAATTTCTAGCCGTTATATTAATAAAATCTTGTGCATAAATGTATAGCAAAAAAATGTTTTGAAAAAATGAATTCAGCACCGTCTGTTATTTTAATACTTCATCAATTGGTTGTTTTTCGAGAAGTGATAAAGGCTAGAGTAGTATTTTTTACATGGATTACACTTTATATTAATGTTGAAATCGAAAAACAATTTTGCGGTTGCGTCTGCATATATACTTCGGAGTAAGAATATATGTCTCAATTGGATTTATGTTTTCACTGCACACCCTGAGATCCTGCTTCTCGGTTAGCAAGAAGTAGGAAAGTAGAAAATTAGCTTGGCTCGTTTAAAATGAGCTTCTAGCTCCGTTCACTTCACTGTGAGCAAACAGAAATAATTGAGCGAGCGTCAGCAGATCCTGCTTAAAGTTTTGATAAACTTGAACGTTCGAACCAGTGACTCAGATCATACATCTCAAGCATTCTCCTAGTGAGGATACTAGAAATTCAATAGAAAATGAATGAATACTGTGATAATAGGCCTGTACGAGTATATACAACTGCCGAGGTAAAATGTTAATGATTTCTTTTATATCGTAATTGTTACTACCTCTGTCCATTAGGGCCCAATACTGAGTGATGGACTTGATTTGAACGAAATTATTAATAGGTATCTATATCTAAGTAGTTTTGCAATCGTTTTTATGCAGTTTTTAAAATAGCATAACTATTATTAGCTTCCAGCAATATGAAACTGAAATATCATGAGAATTGAAGAATTTTCCTTTTGAAGTGCAATTGTATTGCAGTTGTGGCCATAATATTGTAGGATTCATACGACGAAGTAGTAGATGTAATGATGTCGATGTATTGATGTAATTGAAGGCTAATTTTATTCGAAATATAGGCCAAGAAACACAGAATATAATTAGCTAAGCTGAGTTCTTCCTGTGAATTAAATTATTTAAGTTGAACTTGTTTTATCATGTGAGATAAAGACAACAGCTGACCGTACAGCTAGTCAAGTTCACACTTGTCTAAGGTAATGTCAGAGCTCCTCTTTAATGAGGCAAGTGCAGTGAGCTAACGTCAGAGCTGCGTTTGAATGAGGCACGTGCAGTGAGTTTGCTCAGTTTTGAACAACTTTCTTTAGTCGCATTTTCAGGACCACAATGTCGCAGAAAAACATATTGCGTTGCTAAAGCTCATGTGTCCAAAAATTGCACAGAATTGCATCTCAAATTCATGGGTCTCTTGTCGTCTGCTTTGCATTCATGAAATGAAGAGCCTGCCATACCCATGGAGAATATTCATCGTGGTACTCATGCTCGCACTTCTGGATATACTTCACGCTTTTCTGTTGCTATGAACATAAATTTGCATGTTTTTGGAGGAATATTTGGAAAAAGTTCGGAATTGCTGTGAATTGTTAGTGGACGGTACTGTAAATTGAATGCTTCAGTTTTCGGACAAAGGCTGAGTCCACATGCCGTGCTGAAAATAGTTGTAGATACTTTCAAATTTTCTTTTCATGGGGGAAAAAATGGTGTCAAAATGTAGCGTAAATATGTCGCTGATCGTCACTTGTGAACAACATTTTTTAGAACTTTAAAATTCTATAAGGTCCTTGGCTAAATTTGTTGTTGATGAAACTATCAGTAAGTTCTATTAATGTTTAGTTCTTGAGGTCTTTCTCAGTATGTTTTTTATTACAAATTGAGAAACAAAATGCTATCTGTAAAGTGAACGTCAGCAGTGAAATGTCGAGAAAAACATGGAACGATGCAATGCTTCACCTGTGTTGTACATAGGAGAGGTGTTGTAGGAGAGAAGGTGTTGTAGGAGAGGTGTTGTAGGAGAGAAGGTGTTGTAAGAGAGAAAGTGTTGTACGTAGGAGAGGTGTTGTAGGAAAGTGTTGCACATAGGAGAGGTGTTGTAGGAGAGAAGGTGTTGTACGTAGGAGGGGTGTTGTAGGAAAGGAGGTGTTGGAGGAGAGGAGTTGCACAAGGTGTTGCCAGAGGAAAAATGTGTTGTAAGGTCAGCAGGATAGTTATCCGAGTGCATATTTTTCTGTCTCTGTTTATGGTATCTTAAAAGCGCTTCACTCTCAAGCCTCTTCCAACTTTCCTGAACAATTCAATCGTAATAACAAAGGATGTTTTATTGACAACAGGTTTGTCTCCAGTGGCAATGTTTAAGGAGAGCGTGTGTTATATTCATACTCCGGAACAGGTCTGGACTTTTCGAGTAGATGGAACTTGACAGTATGTTAACTATTAATGCCCCCTGGCAAGTCAACTAGTTACGTCAAAAAATGTACATAATTTCAATAGTGTTAACATTTTACCTAAAAAGGAAATGTAACCGCAACGAAACGGTACTGAACGTGTTCTGAACAAGTTACAGCATCCTATTAGGCTTTTTTCGATATTCTGTTGAAATAATGCAACATTTTTTGATGTAACAAGTTGACCTGCCAGTCGGCAATATGAGTTAATATGCAAACACAAACTTTGTATGTGTATTTGGAAAACATTTAATCTTATTAAGCATTTTGTGACACACATAATAACTTCTTTCAAGAACAAATTTAATGTGACAGAGAAATGTCAGTCTCTATCATTTGTGTGCACATTATACATATAATTATATTTTAACAGGAAGCGTAAAATTTCTCATGACCCTTAAAAGAAAAGGCTTTTTAAGATACGTATGGAAAACTAGTTGAATTTATCTAATCGAGCTCTTTGGTGCAGCTAATGGATCAACATAGCATTTGTAGAAAACAGTATTTGATGGAGAGTTTGTTGCAGAAATCTGTTTTACGGATACGAGTCACCTAAACTGAGACATTTACAGAATCTTCATGACTGGTCACTCGCGTCCACTCGTGTGTCCGGACACTCGTGTCCACTCGTGTGTCCGGACACTCGTGTCCACTCGTGTGTCCGGACACTTGTGTCCACTCGTGTGTCCAGACACTCGTGTCCACTCGTGTTGATTGGGTGTCATGTGCCCTGCGAATGAGTGTTCATGCGTGCAAAACTGATGCGGAGGTTTAGTCACAGATCATATCTCGAAAGCGGGAGAAATGAAAACATTCTTTTGCTGTGCATTTCTGTAATGAAACCGCTCTTTCAGCACCTTCACAGAAAACTGCTTCAAAACACCATATACAGTGTGGGGAACTGTCTGCATGATTGAAAAAATAAACAAATGCATGAACAGTTCTGCATGTTTGACTACTATTGAAATCAAAATAAAAACAATTTATTCTTGCTACTCACATTTTGATCCAGTTACCTACGCGTCTTCTTCCCATAACTGGCATCATTATCTCAACATTTGAATTTATTAATTGGCGTAACTTCTAGCTGCTGCATTCATTACACTTTTTTCACTTGGTCTTTTTCCCATCCACAAGTCGATTGAAAGTCAAATTTTAAAATCCCTTGACTATTTTGTTCAAAATTCGTGTGAGTATCATGGGGCAAAAAGGAATTTGTGTGACTTGAATAGTTCTTCATGGCACTGCAGCGACTGTTTACCCATTTATTGTTTCGAGACGAGATGAAAATTTGAAGCAGAAACAAATTTCAATTCAGCTGACTTTGAAGTTGGTAATTTTTCTTTAGCTGTGACGAAATTAGTAAGGCATTTGTTTTATGGTCTGGCGTGATACTTTTAATTATATTTCACCCGTGTTTGAAAGTTGAAGAATTCACAGTGTCTGAACGTAGTTAATTTTGCCTTAATAATAACTGAAAGTTACCTTCACCTAAGCTGCTCCTGAACAAACTAATTTCTCATTCAAACAATTCTTCTGCAAACTGGTGTTCGTATTACCAGATGTTTGCTGCACGGAGACACGGTCTTACAACTTTTACTGTTTGAGACACTGCAGCTGGATACACTACATTTACTTTAAAATATATATTAGTAGAATATAGAAGCATGTCCCTTTGGAGATTGAACACAGATATTCCGAGAAAAATTAATGATCAAGCGAAAGAAATTGATGCGTTGCATGCGAGAATAACTTCTTTTATGTGAGCACTTCCATAAATTCAACGATTCATTCGATGACTTTAAAAGTTTTATATTGTAAAATATCTCCCAATGATGTTCTATACAAGTTATTCAGGTTTTCTAGAACATTAGAAAACTTAAAAAATTATTTTCAGTTGCTTCTGAGCAACCAAATGCAACTTTTTATTAATTCTTATAGAATATTTCCTATCGAAAATTAGTGTATTTCACTGAATTTTTTCAACTAAGGAATTGCTTCAACATCAAATGACATTCCTGTAAGTAAGCACTCACATAAATCTAGGTTTGATTTCAGAAAACTTATGTAGATCTACTGGGGACAGGGGTTACAGGGAATAGTTTTATAAGCTTGCAGAAAATATTCTACGGCCATTTTGAATTATGAAAGTCAAAAAAGTATGAGAAAGCCAATTTATCGTCGAAGGCGAGATGGAGCTACCATGCTATAGTCATTCATAACATAAATACTCGTACTGGTTCTGGGCTCAATTGTGTGTGGAACACAAGTACATATTAAAGATAGTAGTATCTATTCCACATCTTGCTGATGCCAAATCTCAAGTGATTAAGCCAGACCAGGCCTGCCCAGCTGAAGAGTATCCGGCCTGTCCAGCTGTAAAGCATCTGCAGGACTGTAGAGCATCTGCAGGGCTGTAGAGCATCTGCAGGACTGTAAAGCATCTGCAGGACTGTAGAGCATCTGCAGGACTGCAGAACTGGTTGCCCACAACGTCTGCAAAAAAATGTGCCGCTTAATTCCAGCAGATATCGCCAGTAGAAGTTGTGTGTCGCTGAACAGTGATCAGTGATTTAGTAGGATTAACTATTTGCACGCTTGAAAGCCAGTCTATCAACGAATCCTTATATCTTGATATTCACAATTAGTTGCAGAATTCAATTCGCGTAGAGGTAGGAAAATATGCTGACTTGGGAGACGTGAACATTTCTCTTGTTAGATTGCACTAGAGTTTCTGATTAGCATAAAACAGACACCAATTGCTGGAGTTGAAATTACGTGTCGGAGTAGGTTGTGTGTGATTTCTCATTAATTACTAAGTATTTTTTTTAAATTAATCTTTTAGTAATATTGAATTTATTTTTTATTGGTATCCAATTACCTTTTGAAGGATTGTATATTACTCTTAGCGTGAGTTTTGATTATGTGTTGAATGATTTTTGATCAGTTTTTGTGTGATTACTAGTTATTTACTCAGTATTCCTAACTCTTTGCTGAAGGTTGTTGACTACTTTCTTGAGTTTAGCACATTTGCTACCAGATCATATTTATAAATTAACTGTCAGAACCAACTGCTTATTTATGAATTTTCCAGTTAATTTTTTTACGAATATGAAAATTTTTGAAATTCTAAATATGTATGTGTTTTGAATGTCTTGCATATTTTTTAACTTTTAAATAAATGACATGGTATGCATGTGCAATATTTTAACTCAAGCTTCCTTGGATCACACTTACGGGCGACAGCTGAAGCAAAAGACATGCTACCTAGCAGGCGGAATTTATTCAAAGCACAATGGAATTATTATGTACATGATAGGAAAAAATGTAAAGCGCTTAAATTGATTTTCAATAATTTTCGTTAAGTTGATTGCTCAGCAAAGTGTTTTCATATTTCATTTGTTTTCAAATAAAGTGAACATTTTTCCCTGTGTTGTTGTTTACTTAGGTTCTGGGATCATCATTAACAATACGGTAATGGTACAGCACCACAGTAACAATATGGTAATGGTACAGTACCACATTAACAATATGGTAATGGTACAGTACCACATTAACAATACGGTAATGGTACAGTACCACATTAACAATATGGTAATGGTACAGCACCACAGTAACAATATGGTAATGGTACAGTACCACATTAACAATATGGCAATGGTACAGTACCAGATTAACAATAAGGTAATGGTACAGTACCAGATTAACAATATGGTAATGGTACAGTACTAGATTAACAATACG
>VCRD01000328.1:178604-200824 GCA_006783055.1 Trinorchestia longiramus | reverse complement strand
AGCTAGCTAATTAACTAACGAGTATCATTTGTTCGTTCGGAACGAATTAGACTGTAAGATGTTAATCTAATTAAGCGACTAATTAGCAGTAACTGATAAGGTGGTAGGATTGTAATTCAAATAAATTTCAAAATAGCTGTAGTCTATAAGGTGGTAGAATTGCAATTGAAATAGATGCTCAATAAACAGTAGAATTTTCTGCAAGTTCGTTCGCAACCAACGCTTAAAAATATCCTATAGTCCTTAATTATCTCTTATGTTTTTTTCATTTGAAATTTCCTTGTCAACGACTTTCTCTTTGAAGATATCCAGTCATGATTCTATTTCGTGAACCCAGTTATCGAAAGAAACATTTTCGTCTACAATACTGACTTCAGAAGTAGAGAATAGAATCAGGTTCAAATAACTCATGAAGAATAAATGCAAAGGTGTTTTTCATTCTTTATAATACGTACTTATTCAGTTAATTTCTCCCTTCAGCGACTACGGAAATAAATAAACCATCATAAATGATATTTCAGCTCAAAATTTCATGCCCTGTAAGTTTAATATCGTCTTCATTTTATTCAGAGATTCAAATGAAAATATCAATCACCAATGCAACCACATATATAAAATTTTAACGATATGTATTTTCTCAGCTGTTTATATACAGGATTTGACAAAAATGATCAAAATGAAAAAAATCTACATAATCTACCTGTCGAGAGTAAATCAATGGCACTTTCCGCTGCAAAATATAATTTCTGAAGTCTATTATCGTTTTCAGGTTGATTTAAAATGATCATGAATTCTATCATAATCTCGTCTTTGCCCACCTCGGTTTGTATGTGAAAATTATCATAGTCCAACGTTAAGAGGAAATTCATTTGATAATGCGATCTAATTTGGCTTGTACGAGGATTCCATTTGATCGCTGAATAGTAATTAGGAATTGTTGGAGGAATCAAATCCTGCAACATGCAGACTGCCATTACATGCAGACTGCCATTACATGCAGACTGCCATTACATGCAGACTGCCATTACATGCAGACTGCCATTACATGCAGACTGCCATTAGCACTCGAGGTGCTGAAAACATTCATTTATTCGTGCTAAGGTTATTGGCTTTCAAAGAGCAGAATACACTGATTACAGCATTTTAATGCGATAAATTCAATTGTATTCCATAACAATTTTAGTGGTACGTTCTATTCATTATAGCTTTAATTATACAAGGTATTTTATGTAGATTATATACGGTGTTCTATATCATACAGGAGAATTTGAATGTTTGTATTTCATGGTACGAGTATGTACTCAATATCATACAATATAGTTCCTACTAGAATTTATAAAACTATGATATTGCAAGGGTTTGACAATACATGAAACAGCTAGAATGTTCGTAGGTATATGGAATAAATGGGTCAAAATAATTCTAAAACAGACAGATATTTCCTTGGCAACACCTCTTATTTCATAACAAGGCTAGCATTATTTTGTATCAAATAACTGGGAATTGAACGTGCCCCACATATCATTTCGTCGTTTATATAATTCTCGTAAAATATGCGCAGCAAAATGTTGAAATTTTAAAGTTGCATTTGAAGTTGTTGTTCTAAAGCTCAGTAATACTGCTCAGGCACTAAAAGAACCTGTTTGGTAACGACCTGGGCAATGAAGAATCTTGCAGTTATGATCAATGAGCGAAATATATCTTCACGTCTCTCGCATTTATTGTATCTGTCGATGCGAACGATGGCGGGGGCCTAAACTCCATCCATCGCTTCTCAAGACGGCATGAAATTATTAAATTTGCGCCAAAATTGAGATGCGACAGCTAAAAAAGCCATCGTTTTGGGAGCATCCTCAACCACAAAAACAGAAATATATGTTCGTAGCGCTTCAAAAATACAAGGTGAGAATTGTGTCAGGATGAAATTTAAGAGCGCAGATGACAGCAGATCTATATTGATGGAATGTACAGCTCTTCAGTGATCATTCTATTCTATTGAATTCTATTTTAGATTGCTAACTGAAATACTCTGGATCGCCGTACAGAATTAAACTGTAGGTGAGTAATTAAATTGAACATTTCAGTTAAATGATCCTCCCGTGAAAAGAATACAGTTTGTGGGTTTTTCTATGACAGACTATTATTGAAAAATACAGGCTTTGAAACCACCGTTCGAAAACAATTATTTTGAAAAATCACCTAATGGAAAATCTATTTCAATTGTTATTCATCATGTAAACCATACTGACCATTCAAAATAATTTCATCTTGTCGATGTGCCGCATAGAGATTTAGTAGAAAGTTCAAAGCGGCTGGAAAAATAAGAGTTTGGTCTTTCAGTTGACTTTACTGGTCGGTAGATTAACTGATTATTGTAAAATAATAATTTTAACATTTTAGGACTCAAAGCCAAACATGATAAATATCAACTTTGATGATAAATTTACAACTTTATCAGGTTAGTTGCCGTCCATTAAGGGAAAGACATGCAGATATACGATACTTTCATTCATATCAAATGAACGCGTGGGGAACACATGACCACAGAATAAAAATATACTAACGTACATATAACAAGAGTAAACAGAATTGTTTCTCTCGCTAGCGTGACGAGTAACAGCGACTAGGTTAGTGAAGCAATGCAATTAAAAGAAAAGTGCAGCTTGGACTTGTGTACTTTGTGCTGGGACTACCGCCTGGGACACTGCCTGGGACACTGTCTGGGACACTGCCTGGGACACTGCCTGGGACTACCGCCTGGGACTACCGCCCCGGACACTGCCTGGGATACTGCCTGGGACACTGCCTGGGACAGTGTCACACGCCCCGTGTGATGTGACAGTGTCTGTCACATCACACGCTAAAATTCTTTCCCTAAGTTTTGGAGTCTAACACCATAAGTTATTTTGCAGTCAATTTTCAAGTATTTACTAAGCAATGAATATTTATGGCGTTTTAGATGCATTGAAAATTTACCTCGTTTCTAGAAATGAATGATAAGGTTAGCGTTTTTTTAATCAAATTGTACGTTATCATAGTTCAGTTAGAAAACTATTCATAAGTTTGTGCTCAAACAAATAAAAGAAGTATGTGCTTAATATATTGAAATTCGTATTCCTTCTGACCTTAAAAATTTAGTATCCTACTCAATAGAATTTCCTTGAATAAGTTCTCCTTACTGGTGATCCTGTAAAACTTTGCAGTGGATCAAACTAGGTCATTTAATTACATTTCATGTATCTTTCTTCGCAAGTACTCAAGTATTGAACACCTGACTTCTGTTTCAGAAAATATCAGCTTTTATTATCAATCTGCAAAAAGTCATCTTAAATATTTAGTTTTTTACCAACTACCTTGTAGCTATTTATAAAATGCCAACACATTCACTGGTCCAAGTCTTGAACAACTGAAGGCGCAACAAATGTGATGGACGTTACAAAAATTTTCAGCATTGAATTCAGTGAAATGAAAAACACACGAGGAAAAAAGTTTATTCGATGACAAAATGCTGCTGATAAAATATTAACACAGAAGCCACTACGACAGATAGATTCATAATATTAAAGTGCTTTGAAGATCTGTCTCTTCATTTACTTTAAGTCGCAGTGTACGTGTCTCCATTAAGTAAATTTTTGTACGATACTGTGATGTAGTAAAACGCAATTTAAATTGTTTAGCTTGCCATATATGTCTTTGCATGATGTTGATCTTTTAAAATACTACCATCGTGTACGACTAAACACTTCTCTGAATGTTAAGCTTTAAAACGTTCATGATTTCATTTTTTAGTTACTTTAAAACTGAAGTCGTTTTGAACATGGATGAAAATAATAGGAAAACACAGTAAAAGCCACACTATAAATGCCATTCAGCTAAAAATGAAGCTAATTTCAAAATTCCTCGTAAAATACACATGCTATCTGTGCAGTATGCATCGTTGCAGTGCACAATGCAAGACCCTTTTTCTCATCGCTCCCTGGTTTTTTTTGGAAGGCTTGCAAAATTTCAAGGTTAATTAAAGGCTGCTTAGAAATTCTATTTACCTTGAACAAACATTGCTTCGAAGGTGACTAGTTGATGGGTGACGGAGTGTACTTATTTGAGAACTAAAGTAAACAAATTCAGTGTTTATGCTTGTCTAATTTAAAGCAATACGTTGAGTTGTGATAGGGTTCCTGAATCTAGTTTGCCATCTTTTATTCTAAATAACATGGCCGGTTAATGTGTTTTAAATGATGCATCAATTTAATTGCAATGTGTCTAAGGAAATGGAAATTACGTATTAAAGAGTTTGTACCACTGCCCATGAATTTTTCCCTCTCGTTTGTACGCAACGTATTTATTGACTTACATGTAACTTATCCTTCAATTATTTTGTTAAAAAAACATTTTTCCCGACTCATGCTCTTGATTTGTGTGATCTATATAGTACGTGAATGAGTGCACTTGTTAGAGACGCTCTAAAAAAGTTCTCGTGAAACTTCATAAAAAACCTTACTGGGATGTCACTCTTTCTTCTGTCACGGGAAAAATTAGTTTAATTGCAAGGGAAAACATTTCATTTTTTCCTGAGCCTTTTCCAATATTGTTGAGCATGAATTCTCAAATCAGTGAATTAGTTGTACATATAAGCTTGAGCCGCTCTCCTGTTTTGCCTAGTGGTCGAGTACGCAATGTATGTTGAGATGGTGGGACTGCGCAGGGGCTGGTAGACTGAGTAATGGCGGATAAGATCGCACTAAAATTGTACAGAAAAAGTCATAAAAACACTGGGATCGTTCTTTTATGAGTACTAAATGGGTGAACCTCGGAATAGAAAAAAACGACAGACTTCTACGATTGTTAATTATTCATTCTTCCCTAAAAAAGTACTCTTCTGTTAAGGGAATATTACTCGGGTAAGTTATTCTTTTTCGTAATTAGTGGGGACAGTTTTATTGTATCATAATTATTTTCATCCAAGATTGCAGCTTGTTAGAAATAATAACTGGCTGGTTTAGATTAAATGGAATGAGCGTGCCTCATACCAACGCATAGGAAGCGATGTAATATATTTCTTGCAGTTCACTCCAATGTTTTAAAAGTAGACCAAGCATTTTATTTGCAAGTAAACATATTGTTGTAAAAAGCCTGGTGAGGCACGGGAAAGGGTGTTGAAGAAAAATAAAGCGAACCAAAGAAATGAGTTTCACCTAGAGGAAGATACTGCAGAATATGTTTAACGGATTGTCGTTTTCAGTGCATCGAGTTGCTGGGGATGATAACGGCGCAAAATTCGCCGGTGATACAAAGGAACACTTGTCAATCTTCGTTCGAGTCTCTCATCGACGAGTCAGCACAACATATTGACGTACTTTATTTTGAATTATTTTTCATATAAAGTGGATTTTTTTGTCTTGTTTGTTTCTGTAAACGAAAGTGAGAGAAACCTTAAGCTCTCGTCGTTAATGACTAGATAATTTTTTTGCAAAGATTTTATCTTCGTTAGAAGTGTCAGGTGTTAATTATCTTTTCGTCCATAATCAAGTGGAATATTTTATGAAAAAAGCAAAAATAACCAAGAGTATAACTTGAAAGTGATCTCGGAAACATTTAGCAGTGAATGGTCTGGACCAAAGCACGGGTGTGATGACAACTGTTGTAGGGCAGATGTAGGGCATGCCAACTGGCTCGCTTTTGCTGGAATAAAGTGTGATGTTCCGTAATTCTCAACATGGCTGTTTAAGCATATTATTCTTATGAAGAAATTTGAACAACTCACATGAAATTTAGTGAAAAAATATTACTAGATGATGAACCTTTGTGCGTTTTTTCGGTTATTTGGCCCTTGCATGTTGGTTTGGTTTCTTTTTCTTGCTTCCTGCGTGACTTGCACAACCCAATCCGAATTTTTTCGTCAGTTTACCGGAGATCATCATCGATTTGAGGTGATAATCATCGTTTATAGTAGGAACTTCCGACGATAGAAATAGTACCGGTTATTACCGGTAATTATAGGTATTTCCAGACGATAAAATGTTCGCTGACGATATTGACCGGTCTTTACAGTCTTATTCCTATCGTCATTGAAAAGCATAGGGAAAAGACGAAAAAAATACAGTCTTTTTCAGATAATAATTACCGGTTTATCGAAAGATATCATCGGTTTATCGTAAGAAAAGGCAGTTAATTCTGACGAAAATTAACGCCGGTCAGACGATAAAATTCGGATTGGGAATGATGAAAAATTTTATGAATCCTTTGGAATTTGGGTGGTTTGAAAGCAAAAATGAAAGCCAGAATTACAACAACAATTTATTCACACAAATCAGGTTTATTATCGAGTCACGAGTGGAAATTTTTCTGCAGATGGCATCGAAAAGCGAAAAATTTGTCGAACAGAGTTACTCTTGCCATCGCCCACTCACAATTGTGGGTTCTTAAATTGGTCAAATTTGTACAGCAATTCCAGCACAAACGTCGAGGCAAAATTTTTCTTTTCCAACTCTTTCTGAGGAGCAGCGCCTTCATATTAACTGTCCTCTGTTTAATCTACAAATTTTGAGTGTAATTTTAGCTTCCTCCTCAGCGCATTAAAACTAAGCGAATTAAGTGAGGCGCGCACACACAAAATAAAATCATTTTTCGAGACGCAAGCATTAATTTTGATCGACATGTTATTTCTGTTGAGCAGCGCAAGACTGGCAATGTTAAAGTGTCCGTTCAGTTCAGATCATTTTTATGATCAGGCTCAAAGTTTATTCTGCTTAGAGTACAAAAAAATTAATTCATATTCCGATAAATCTCTCAAAATTCAAAATAAAACGAAAACATGGCGACGTCTTTATATTCAAAGTATCTCATGTAGAGAAACTTTTCAGTTGTTCCGTATTGTTTGCATATATTTTGTGGCGCTGAATATAAATTTAGCGATGATTCGCGCAAAGATTGAAAGCTTGAAAGTATTTTACAGCAAATTTCAGCGTCGATATCAACACAAAATTTGCAACCCTGGCACTCGCAGTAGTCCTGGCGCTCGCAGTAGTCCTGGCGCTCGCAGTAGTCCTGACGCTCGCAGTATTCCTGACGCTCGCAGTAGTCCTGACGCTCGCAGTATTCCTGACGCTCGCAGTAGTCCTGACGCTCGCAGTAGTCCTGACGCTCGCTGTAGTCCTGACGCTCGCAGTAGTCCTGGCGCTCGCAGTAGTCCTGACGCTCGCAGTAGTCCTGGAGTCCTGGCGCTCGCAGTAGTCCTGGCGCTCGTAGTAGTCCTGGCGCTCGTAGTAGTCCTGACGCTCGCAGTAGTCCTGACGCTCGCAGTAGTCCTGACGCTCGTAGTAGTCCTGGCGCTCGCAGTAGTCCTGGAAGGAAAGTTCGAGATTCCGACTAAGTACTTCCTTCAGTACTTCCTTCTCTCGAAATAGAATAATTTAAATCCATTTTTTTACATAGACGAGACTTCAGTTTAAAAGTAAATGTTTATCAATTTTTTATAAATCATTGTGAAATGATTCTCTTCATTTCAGATTTATTACAGAAAATCTCAAAGAAAAAAACGAGTAATTGCTAAAAGAGCTGGATTTTTTCAGGACGTGTAAAGTTAGTAGAACTTTATGATTAACAAATGAATGATAATGATAAGGGGTTATTTCTTGAATAATAAACTCGTGTTCAAGTTGTATTCACACTCTATTTTTCTGAGCATATTTTCAGGCTTTGTCATTCCAATTCAATGAGCTTTACCTATACTTTCTCTTATTCTATTCGACACAAATTTTCTAACGCATTTTATCTGAAATTAAGTTATGCAATGCAAAGGATGCAAAAGTGCTTCAATTTGCACATGCTAAATTGAAAGCTCAGACTTAGAGGTGCGTAGCTCGGAATCCTTGTGCTTCTGCAGTCTCGGATTACTGAGAGAAACTTCCTTAATGCATGAGATTTATCCTTGAAAATTTTTCTTCTTTATTTGAAGTTGGCATAATGATTATTCATTATCTTCCTGTTTCAGAAACCTGAGGCTCTTAAAGTAAAAACAATGGCTCTTCCCAGTGCGTAGACAATAGTGTATAATACTATAAATATTATACAAGATTCACAGGGCGCCTTGTTTTACAATTGTGCTATTCAACACTTTTTGAGCAATAGATTTGTTAGTGCAGTTGTTTGAACTAGTGCTGGGTTATGGGTGATCCAAGCCCCCAGTGACGGGATAACGGCCCATCAACTTCAAACAGATCACCTTGGCATGCCAACAAACCTTCAAAACATTGCAGTTTTTCCCCATGAGTTCTGTTGGCTAGGCAATGCTGAGGCGATGATTCATCAGTTTCTAGGTGGAAACTCAGTACTGGGAGGCCAGTCTTCAGGTCTGAGTCACACATATGACACAGACGCTTTTAAAGCAGTTAAGAATTCAGCGCTGCTTCTCAACAACATGCAGACTTAGGATAATATTAGCTCACATGGCTAAAAACATCGAGAAAATGGTTAATAGTTTTTAAGTTTTGAAGTCAAATAAAACTACACAGGTAAGGAAGACTCAAGTAGCAGACAGTTCTTAGATTTAATATAATAAGTATTCTGCTGTGAAATTTTTACCTTCATGTTCTCTTTTTTTGGACTTGTGTCATGTATTCTGTTTCCTTTATTTGGCAAGAGAAGAAGAGAACTATTAAAACGTTTGTTAAAGGCGCTTTTCTACGAGCAATCTATTAATTCTATGACTCTTCAAATAAGACTGAGCAAAGTAAGATAATTTTTTCCACTCATAAAAGATTTACTTCGTTGCCTGCTCTTAACGATTTTTCAGAACAGATTCAAACAAATTCATGAGTCTAATATCCAAATGACTTACACTTCAGAAAACATGTCCCTTAACAAGTTATTTTTGCGTCAAGCTTTGATTGCCTGACAGAAATTGTCAGTATTTGTCAGTCACATATTGGTTTATTTTCGTAGTCTTTTTTTAATTTATCATGATTGTTTGATTTAATGACGAATAAATTCATAAAGAAGTACTTTGAGTTGTGATTTAACTTTATTAATTAAATTCAGTTCATTCGATTCATATCTTATAATGATATGCCTGCACTGGTCATTATCACGTTCTGTCAATTGCATACGCCTTTTTTTGGTCGAGTGTGACAACCATTGACTCAATAGTTATAATGAAATACGTTTAGAAACATGACAAGCACTCGCTCAAAAATTAGTAGGTATGACAACCAATCAATTAAACTAGACAGACCGTCGCTCTACAGCGGATGGAGAAACAAACTAAACTAGACAGACCGTCACTCAACAGCAGATGGCGAGACAAACGAAACTAGACAGACAGTTGTTCAGCAGTTAGGTCGAGCAGCCTGGCAATCAGTTAAAGGCGTTGTTGTCGCTTCAGTTCCATAAGAGACGCCTGATGACTCAAGTGTACTGGTGTGGAGGAAGCTGCTGTGCAAACTAAGGGCCCATATCCCTGTGATGACTGCGTGCCAGTGAGCGTAGTACTCATAAACTCAGGTCCATTGCGTGACTAGAGCTGTGTAAAATGCATGGACCAGTCATGCATTCCTCCGTAGTTTCGAAAGAGTTTTGTGTTAAAAAACTTGAGCTAAAATTGTAAGAGACTTTGTGTGAAAATTTGAGTTAGAATAGTGAGACTTCGTGTGAAAACTTGATTTAGACTTACGTGAAACTTTGCGTAAAAACTCGAGCACAGCTTACCAGAAAACTTGAGTGAGAATTGCGTTATAATTATTAATATTAAAATTACGTATGTTTACTAAAATTAAGTGAGACCTAGCATGAGGTTAGCGCTGGAAGTCGAGTTAGAACTTGCGTGTCAGTTTTTCTGCGAAATTACTTAGATAACTTAAAAGCCTTATGTAGAAAAGTGCGTTACATCTACCATCGTAGAATTGTAGGAATTTTCTCCTTTACAAAATCGCGGACTGTAAAGTGTCGCCTGTCGCAGCAAAGTCGTTTGCTTTTCATCTATGAGTGTATTGTGAGTCCTCACAGGCACAACTTTACATCAGAAATACGCTGATGATAATGATATGCTCCCACGCTGACGTTGTCTCATCTGCTCTCCACTATGGGGAAGAAGTCGAGTTTCTTCACTCAGTCTGACGACAAACTGACCGTGACGGAGCATGCGGTGTGTAGCTCTTCTCAGTCCTCCTCGTTATAGTGTCCAGCTGTCAAGTGACCATGCTCATTTATTCATGCATCGTAGCAACTGCACAAAGGGAATTGGTCGAAAAGAGTGGTAATTCACTTTGCTCTCAAGTTTCATGACCTCAAAACGACATATAAAGGCGGAAATCCAATCGGGGCGGCAATCCTAGTTTTAAAAGCAATCCTTTATTTAATAGTATTTGTTGTCTAATGGAGCGAATAAAAGAGGCTACACGGATTGTTAAAACTTTCATACTTTTAGGTACTCAATTTTTGGGTTCACAATAGCTGAATATAAACCTTGAAATAATACATGAATAGTAAAAGCTTCTTATGTGCTAATATTAGGACGTATCATCGTTATTTGAGTAATTTATATTTTTCTCACCTTTACAAAATAACCAAATGTTAGAGTAAAATCCAGAACAGAGCTCTCAGCAATTTGTAAAATATACTGACCACAAATACTCAATGCATGTGTAGGCGTACATTATTCTCTCAGGAAGTCAATAACGGAGAAGATGTGAATCAAATTGTTTCCACATATCTCTGCAAGTGAAGTTAAATCATCCATCCATGTTATGGCTGCCCCGATCCTGCCTTCCTGATCACTACGCTGTGGGGTGCAACATGAGCTTTCAAAGTTCACCTTCATGAAATCAGAATAACTGAGGCAGCAAGAAATCTCTCACGTATGCTGGTATACTGTATGTAGAGTTGACTGGTGCGCAGAGGCAGTGTCTGGACATTGTGATAAAAAAGTCCTGCACACAAAATTAGCTCTCACTAAACACAAAATGCTGGTGTGCTGTGTAGTGAACAACATGACGTCAGTTGTGAAAAAACATGAAAACCCTCATTTTTAAAAAGTAATATACTTGTTTTCTGTGATGGTTTAATCATGACGTATATTTAAATGTCTGGCAAAATATTTAATTATTAACTACTCTAACGGAATTGAATTTGTGGACAGTATTTTAATAAAAACATATTTATACTTACTTGAGTTACTTACTAATAATTCAATGCGGCTGACTAAAGAATTTCGCATGAAACAGTATTCAGATTTTATTACAGAAATAATGAGAGAACAGTCATGAAAATTGGTTCTTAAACGAAAACTTGAGCCATGACCATGTCTAAGACTATAATGGATATCATTTATAACGTCAAAATTTCAGTCACTGAAAGTGTCCAAATAACGTTTTAGGACGTTAACGTTGGGACGTTTAACGGTTTAGGTTCTTTCTCGTAAGACTGTACAGTTCTACCTTAATTTTAATTTCTGGCTCATAAAACTACAATTTCGACCTTTGTCTTCATCCGGAAGTATCGTCGATGGCTGCCTGAGTGTCAGTTGACTGTCTTAGCTCTTCGAACTTGAATGTTCTCAAGCTTGAATAAAGGTCCATCTTTTACTCTTTCTTAATGACTTTCCTGATTAGCGAAGGGTGGTACTTTGTAATGTTCTGTAATCAAATCTATGTTGACATTGTTAATTATTAGATAACCTACGATGATCTTGCTGTCACTGTAGAAATGTAGTCTTTTGAAACATTTAAAAATATTCAACACCTATACAATGATTTACAATTCAAAATAATTGTAATTTTTACTTGACATGCACTCGAATCATCTATGCCAAATAGCTTAGTCCAATGTTATTTTAAATGGAGAACAACGTGAGTTAAACAACTGTTATTTTTTTGAAGATGCTTACTTATCATCGCAAGATTTTTAAGTAGGCAAACTTGAGGGTAAAACTTCTCAAAAAACAAAATGAATCCTTTCTCGCATTGCACTTGGGCCAAGAGAACGACTACAAAACAGTGACAAGGAGCTTGAGGAAAATAGAAAAACATACCACGCAGAACACACGAATTTTTTTCACAGGCGCACAACCTGGTAATAAATAAAAAGCAGACCTCGGGCGTGATGTCTAAAGCTGGACTAGGCCATGGTTAAAAGCTCAGGCTTCTAGCTATAAGAATATGATCCATCTTTCATCGCTGAAAAATCTCACGTCGCTCCGGTAAAAGTTGTCGTTTCATCAGCGAGGAAGTTCGTACTTCTATGCGAATTTTCGCAGCCGCTCAACAAGATTAACGTTTGCAGTTGCACTAGTTTTTTGTTGCTATAGACTCAATTTTTTATTTTTTGTTTAAGGTGGCAAAACAAGCCTGAAACTTACCGGCTGGAGCTTTGCAGTGTTGACCGAACTCGTCCGAAATTAGGTTCTGCTTTGCAGTAATACGAAACTAGGAGCATGATGAAATTATTGGCTGGGCTTGAGTTTTAGTCCCTTCTTTGACCTCATTCGTTGAGAGTTTATTGTTGGTTTTTGTGTTTTTGTCTCTGTATAGGGAAAGAATGGCCATGTAGACTGATTTCTCCTAATTTTATTTACACTTTTTCACAGATATATCTGATGCAGTTCTTGCTACTTTTTCAGAAACGGAAATGAATTTGTGAACGGAGTTGGATCTAATTATTTCCGGAAATAACATTTTTAAAAAGGAAAATTATTTTATAACAGGCGTAAAGTAAATTCTGTGAAAATAAGGGAAAAAGAAGAGGAAAAAATTTAGATAATATCAGTGAACATCTGAGTTTGAGTTCATACAGCGAAATTTTCATTCTCTCTCTTTAACTTACAGTGAAATTTAAATTTTCGAATTTATAGGCTCTTCAAACTAGCAATTTCTTTTAGGTAATCGTAACGCACATGTGACAAGCTTTACCGGGTGTATGGACGTCAGTAATTGTGCTTGTCTTTTTATCTTCTGTAAGAAGGTAGCCGTTGTAAGCCCTAAATGCAAGTGCTAGGAAGAATGAGGCAAAACAGATATTCTTTATTGCTTTTTGTAATTTTTGCTTGTAGTACACGACCTACAGTCTCGTAGACCCAGTAAATCTGGGTTTGATGCTGAAGATCATATAGCGTTTGCAAGAGAAGCTCCTAATTTCCCCATCCTTCACCTCATGCACAATGCAGTACACAATGAAGGTACACACTGAGTGCACTATTAGCTCAACACTACAGGAAACACTAAAAACTCTACTTCATTTCGAGCTTCACAAGGCGGCAAATGTTGAGCTGACGCTTGATTTAATACATCATGTAGGATTTGATGAACTCATGATTTGGGCCTGAAGTTGGCATAAATCTGAAGTAAAGTACGTTTTTGAAACCCGGTTCTACTTTCAATTGCTTGTTCTTTACACTCCGCGACTAAATCACGTTAATTTTTAGTGCTAATATGTTCTCGTTACGCAATGCCACACTATTATCCGCACCAAGTTTGCTCTGATTTATTGTTCCTTTTGACGCGAGCGAGTACGCAGATAACGCAATGTGCTACACATACAGCTCACTTCAGCGGTCAGTTTGAACATCCTAGTTTCAATTCCTTTCTAAGACATTACCGAGAATTTCAAGAACACGAACTAGCTGATAGAAGTCCCCGATTAAGTTAGTGTGTTGAAGTGAACTGTAGAAGTCTGGCGATGGAGTTTCCTGGGACAACTTTCAAGTGTTCGGCCAATTTCCGAGACTTGATGTCATTGTGTTATTTTTTAAGTTGACTTCGCTGAATGATTTTGCCTATTTTAACCTTTTAACCGAATTTTTTTGAGTCTTGGTTTGCATTTACTTCGTTTGTACTGCATAATATTTATGTAAATGTAGAGAAGCTACTTCTTTTTGAACTTTTTCTTAGAGTATAGGAGTGAAACTAGTCAGTAGTGTACTTGTTTGCTTGTGTTTAGAAATTCATAAAGGAATGCCCATTAAACTAATACATCAAACCTTCATCAATGGCACTGACATGGCAAAAATTAATTACTGATTGTAAAGTGATCTACTGCAGTACGTAAAGAACGAAATTTTGAGAGCAGGGATTTTTCACGTTTTTCATGTTTTGGATAATCAATTGTGTACTAAATCGACACTCTGCCATTTGGTTGTCATTTCTATGACTTGATCAATTCAACCAGGAATCCCTTTAAGAAGAAGAAAATTTCTAGCTCATGCATATAAGATCAGGTCTCCGTCTCATTGGAACGCAAGCGTGTCTAGGATGCAGGTCTGAAATACAAATTTAAGATGTATCATGTGCAGTCCAATTATTCACTTACGTTATGAAAACCAGTCTGTAAATGTAGCTATCAAGTGCACTATTGAAATGAATTTAAATAATAGAAGCTGTCGTATATTTTTACGCGTGTATTTATACATGTGTTTGGTGTCACAGGTGTGGAGAAGATAAAAGAAAATTGATCATCTTAAAATTTAGAATCCTGAAAAATAAATTATCATATGGATATTTGTGTTTCAACAATGCAATTTTTTGAAGCATATTTATTACATCATCAGTGGAAAAGTGTTACATTTTTAAGGTATTATGTCAAAGGCGCCGGATTACCAAAAGACACTCTATTTTCTTCTTTATTAGCCTTCTCTCCTTTCAATACGGAAACTCTTTCGGAGAAGCAGCATCAACTGGAAAATAAAAAAAGAGAAGGCTGATCAAATTCTTTCAAAACACATTAATTTTTTCATTTGCAGGCTAATTAGTTTCTGTATAATGTCCAGCTTATAGGCACCAAGTCTGTATGTCAAGTTAAAGTGGAGAGACTGAACACAAACTCTGGTCACAGCGCAGAGAAACAAAAACATTATGCGTATGAATGTGTAGTTTAAGCAAGTAATATTAAAATATGAAATTTTCAATTGGTAATTTGTTCATTAAACCCTGCATTTACCGTATGTGACAACACACGCTAACAACTATGCAGAATAGCACTGAAACAACGTGCCATCTTAACACAATATTTATCATAAAATTTACTCTAAAAATATTTACTTATTTCTCATGCAATGGGATTTCAGGGGGAAAGCAGTAAAGATTTCAGGGGGAAAGCAGTTCTCCATAAAAGAAGCAGTAAGTAAATTTGATGGTCATCTAGCCGGAATTAAAGGATGTGTAAAAATATTGCAAACTGGAGACAGAAGGATAAATTTAAATGATTCCTTAACTAGTCTGATCTTTCTTGAGGTAAAAAAATAAAATCTAAAGACGTCTTAGAACAAAAATCAACAAAAATAATGAATTGTTTTTAGAAACCAGGGAAATAAAATGGAAATGAACATTAATTTTAATTAATTTTTCATTATTGAGAAGTTTTTAATTTTTCATTATATATTGGTTTCATCCATTTTTTAATACATGGGTTTGAAACTAAATGAACATGCTAACTGTAAAGAAAATCAATCGCAACATTCAAACATTTTCCAACTAAGACAACTCCCATGTAAAATTTGTTATGATGGATGCAATTTGTGCAAGATTTTTCATTCTAGTTTTCCATAATACAGTAATGCCATACTACGATACTACCATTCTACGATACTACCATACTACCATACTACCATACTACCATAATACCATACTAACATACTACCATAATACTATGCTCTCATACTTCCATACTATAATGCTAGCCGTACTACCATATCAGTCTCGCCATAGAGTAGAAACTTAGCACTTACCTTCATTTCTATTTGTTCTGTAATTATAAAGCATTGTCTGTAAGTGGTTTTACATCACTAATTTAGCATGTTGTGCAGTGATGTATGCACCTGGTTTATGTATAATTATCAACCTGTACATTATTCTGTGTTGTACGTGCCGTGCAAATCTGTTGAATTCCGAGACAGATGCAATGTTTTTAGGATTTTAATAATACCAAATTCTCGCGCCGAAGTCTGAACCATAAAAGTCTCCCGTCTGAAATCCAGACCATAAAATTCTTTGGTTTGAAGTTCAGACCATAGAATTTGGACAAGATCCTCATACTAGACTCACAGTTATTTAGGTCTCGCTTCTCAATACACACACTGATTACACTGATACACACTCATTTGAATTGGGTTGCTCACATTTTGCTTATACGAAATTGTCTGTGAACCAATAAATCTCAAATGGCGTAGGAAAGTTGAACAATATTATTTCTTACAAATTCTTTGTGCAATTCTTTGTGCTTTTCTCATTTAACTGCGAGCTCAGTTACTAACCCGTGGATCCTTCGAAGTTAATGCAGTAAAACATTTCAGATGTATTGTGGATAATTAATGAATTTCATTTTATTTTACTTCCTATACCACTTTTACGAATAAAAATGCATTAAGTTGAGAATAGTAATTCTATTTGATGTGTCAAATATTTTTTAATTCCGGTTTAGATTTGACAACTTCGAATGTATTCACAGTTCACGAGTCCCGCAAATTCCTCCTCCCACGATGGCGGAGTTCATCATTTTCCCGAACTATAATTTTGCTGCTTAGAACATCAGCTCGTTTTTGAACAGCCATGTCAAGGTACGTTTTGTTTCATCAGTCAACCATGAACTCTGCATCCTGCAGCGCAGGCAGCTCTGTGCAGCAATATTCTCGCCAAAATAAATCATATTCTGCCCGAAATAAATTCATGAGACTGAATTGTTTCCAGTGACAACGCTGACTTTTGCAATGAAATAAAGCAAATTGCTATAAAACTGCGAATGAAATTTATTTTCACAACTATTTTTAATCAAATAGGAAGGGGTTAATTAATCATCTCGAACTTGGGCGTAAATTACTCCCTGCACGCGAAAAACAGAAGTGTGGGACAACTTTTGCGGAATACTGGAGATTCTACTGCAAATTAAAAAAAATCGACATCTAGAATTCACTTAAATGATGAATTTTTCGATGTAAGAAATCGTTGCTTATACACACTACTATATTTCTTTCTAGTAATGACAAAAAAAAACACTTTTTGTCATGGATTTTTTGTGTGTGTCGTCGACTTACAGTGTGGGTGAATGCATATGTATGCTTGAGCACAGACGTTTGCAGGACTGAACTCATTCATGTAACTTCGCGCAAATTCATGAATATTTGTACGCAAATTAGCGTGTACAACACAGATGCTCGTAAGGGTTAAAGAAATATTCAGAACTAAAGAAGGAGAGTTAGCTGAGCTGACCAACGTTTGTATGCCTGCAGAAGAAGGTAAGAAGCAAGCCACCAAGTCAACAGTTGAATGACCAAGTGCTAACAAAGACGAACACGAGTTGGACCAACGGTCTTTTATAGATTGGCTCATAGAATGCATGCAAGTAGAATTGCTGTTGCTAGAAGGAATGAGTTTTGAACACAAACGCGCTACAGGCATAATTATCTCATTATGAAAATGATGTACCTGTACAGCGAGAAAAAACAATTGCTGTAAGCTAAATATGTTAATAGCTCTCTTTCTGATCAAAAATGTCCGTTATGTATGTACATAGTGCATAACGGAATTGAAATGGTTCACAAATCCATTTACTTTCTGAACGGAAAAATTCCAATAAACATTAGACACTGAACATCTACTCTCGGTGAACTGAAGAGAACAAATGATTCATGAGCTTTGTACCTCCGATAACCTTGATCGTGTCGTGGGATTGGGTCCCTTTTCATGGGGCATCGAATGGGAGCCTCAGATCTGTTTGTGAGGCGGTGGTTGTTCAGGCCTTGCGCTTTGAGACGTATGTCCTTGGATTTGTTCCCTTCAATCGATCTTAGAGCAGCGGTGCCACAGAGCTAAGAACTGTTGTGGGGGAACGAATTCCACTCACCGTTGTGTATCACAGGTAGTTTATGTACTGAAAATTATAACATTGATAACCTTTCGCAGTAGCTAGCTTAAGCATTCGAATGTTCTATCCAAAGTACAGTTTGCGACTGCTATTCAGAATAAAATTCCAACAGAACGAATTGAACCGCACAACCTATGCTGGAACTAACCAGTGTTGCAGAAACACACTTTTTGGCACGATACCGGCCCTAAATGGAGCCATAAATCCCGGGTGTGGAGCTGCATAAACTCAGCTCCTCAGGCGAGCTGGTCTCAGAATGGAGGATTTGGACAGACGGCGGCTGAAAGTTTCTTTGGAAGCCTGCCGGGGATCTGGCCAGCAATACTCGTCTCTGAATATTACTACTTGCCAACAAAGAATAGTTCTAATGATATTGTGATTTAGACAGACGGCAAATGTCTTTTAGGAAGTAATTGGTTATAGAAATATTAACTAAGACTTATAACCATTACAGTGTTTGCAAATGGCAGTTTCAGAAAAACTTACTCAAAACTTCGAGAAATTTAGTTTGTGAACGACTCACGAACTGAATATCTTATATATACTTATAATGGTAATATACTAGCTACTGACGATTATTTCCTAAAAGAAAGATGCTCAATGGGTTCTCAAATTTAGGAGTTCAAATAGGAGAACATTTCGAAACTCGTTGAAAACAAAATCTTGGTTTTGCTAGAGAGTGGTTCGAGGAAGCAAAGTCGGCACAATAGTGTTCTGGAGGGACTACGAAGGAATGAGATTGGTGCAGAAAGTTAAGAAACTGCGAGGAAGTAAAAGTCAAAGTCATTGTATCGACCGTGGCAGTTTAAGTTAAAACGAACTAGGGTTGGAAATTACGGCTTACGGTATTTGTGCCCACAGGAGCACTAATATACCTGGCAACAGCTTAAGCTGAAAAGTTTTTTGAAAACCTTTGAATCAGGAACTGAAAAAGAAAATTATAAACTTTCATTGCATTTTTGCAGGCGCGAGAGTCCTGGGTGAAATGTTCTCGAACTGGAAACCAATTTTAAAATAAAATTCACGAATGAAATACAAAGTTTTGAGAGTTGGCTAAGAAAACGACCTTTGACTAGCACCAGTTATACCACTTGAGTGTAAAGTTACTTTTTCTTGAAATAATAGTACCCTAGGATAAATACGTAAGCTCTTACATAGTGTGCTATTTATTTTTGTAAGAAATGTTAAGGTTGTATTGATGATGTAAAATCTTGATGATTTAAAGATATTGATCTAAAAATTCATTGCAAATTGGAAAATAAGACGAGGAGTACAATGAATGTGTATGAGACAAGATTAACTCCTTTATGAATGAAAAAAACGTTTTTGCTTCTTTCATCCTTTCTGGGAATTGAGGTTGTTGTAACTTACCCAAAGCCGTCTATATACGTACACTTTTCTGAAAATTCAAATTTCATGGGCGTCATGGATGACTGAACACGGTTATCGATGGCTGAAGAGACGCCCTTCTTCTTCCTAGGAATCTGTGATACAGAAAACTGAGGAATACAAATGTTCTCGCTTATGTCAGCATTATTGAAAGTTAAAAATTTTAGCTTGTCTGAAGGATTGATGGTTGTGACACAAATCAAAGTGTGCATTGCTGGCTGGCTTCACCAACGAGGATCGAAAGTGGTGACACTATCTCTTTTGGGCACTTTGTTAAATTGTTCGCTGCTGAATCGAGCATACTTTATCTAATCGTCTATATTTACGAAGTTTTATATTAAAGCTGAAAATCACGGTCCATTTTTGGCAGATTAAAGGCAAAAAAATGACTTAAATGTATTTTTGAATGTAACCTGTATATTTGCTGATTTTCAGTATTCGATGTTTATGAAAGATTGATATGCTTTTTAGGCAATACATTTCTTAATGATTGATTCTTCTTCAACGGCTCAACCCTATCATTTTTCCGACGTTGGCCCACAGGCATGATTGTTTTATTATGACCATACAATAAAGTCATTAAATTATTCAACTTCAGTATCAAACGACGGAGCCTCATTCCCCGTATGTTTCTGCGTATTGCTCTTTTGAAAATACATACAAAATAAATAAAATCCATTAGGCTTTTATCTTTTAGTATTATTGAACCAAAGGAGTGTTTTTATTAAAATTAAAGTTGTTCTGCCACCCAAGGACGCTGACACACCAAGTTTCGTACGTGAATGCACACCACGCGAGAACAAAATGAATTTATTCACTTGCCTTATTTAAATGAAAGGATTTATAATGAGGATAAATACAATTTTAGACACATATTCACTTCCCATTCCATGGACGGAAGTGAAACGTGTAACGTGTTTGACCAACACTTGTCGACACTTCGTACAAATTAAATTTCATGCCAATGATTCCAAGGTCATGCTATATTTTTCATTCCACTTGTTAACTGCATACATGATTTGACGGGGAGCATTTTGAAAGTATCTTAGTTAGGCGTAAAACAGCTTTATAGTGTCTCACTCGATCTCTCTACCGTCAAAAGCAATTTAATGAAACGAAAATTCATGTGATTAAGCTCAGTTTTTGCTTGCTCTAATCATGGGTATAGATTTTATAGCTCAAGTAACTGCTTTTGAAATATTGCCTATCCTTGATATATATAACAATAATTTGAAGTTAAAAATAATAAATCATTAGCAAAGACTGAGTTTTGGTGCCCCCATTACAGGGAAAACCTGGATAATCGCACATCAGATATGCCATTTTCTACAACTTCATATCGGTGCAGACTAAGAAAAGGTTTTTATGTATCAAAAGTTTATTTCAAATGCGTCCTGCGTCATCTTAAGTCCTAGACACGTTTATGCTTTTACTGACTGCGTAAACAACTCTGCGTGGATGGTCTGTAGCGCCCCAAAACTTGTGATCTGCAGCAGCAGCAGCAGCACTTGGTCGAGCTGTTGAGAATTACTACCGTGGCTTCTACACTAGCAGGGTATGGCAAGTGAAAAAGCATGGGGGGGCTGGGGTAGGGAGGGCTGGGTTAGGGAGGGTCAGAGGAGGAAGTTGGAGCTGGTGAATACGATGAGTTGGAGATAGAGCAAAGGTGTGGGAGAGTAGGGAGGTGTGGGAGAGTAGGGAGGTGTGGGAGAGTAGGGAGGTGTGGGAGAGTAGGGAGGTGTGGGAGAGTAGGGAGGTGCTGCTAACAAAAACATGTGTGGGTTATAGAGCCAGGTGTCAGAAAGTAGGAAAATAAAAACAAAGAATGAGCTGGGGAACTTAGACCGGAACTCATGATGCCAGTAAATGAGATTACTCACTTAAAATACTGAAGAGGGGATGGCTAAGGGGATTAGAAAACTGTTTTAGGGAAAGAAAATGCGGTGACGTGAAGTGTGAGGGAAAGAAAACTGTCTCACTGTCTTATACTCGTAATTCCTATACAAGACTTGAAAATAAAACTGCGAAATAAGGTTTTAACTCAAGACAAACCCGTAGGGAAGACCTAAACTTAAAACTTTTATGGATGAGAAATTGAGTTGCGATAACTTTTCAAAGAAGAAGACATTATATACGTAAAAATTAAAATTAAAAAGAGCTTTAAATTCAGCTTTAAGAGAAGAATAAAGGTTGAACAAAAAACAAAGAATTATTTGAGAAATTTTGCGCTCTGGAAACTAGGTGTAAAATGTGTGTAGACTTTTAAATTGGACTTAATACTACGCATAAAAGTTCGTGTTGTGACATAGTCACAATAACTTTGCTTTGAAGTCAAAAATTTCTGAAATCAAATTTCAGATTTCAAAACAGAAAACATAAAAACTGAGAAATTTTAGATATGACAGTGGAAATGAACATAGTTGAAAGAGAGGATTGAGCCTGGAAGAATTATAACAAGGTACGCTGAAGCTAAGAAGTTACGCTAATGCAACTAAGAAAAATATTGTTAAGATCTTAGAGGACAAGAAGGTAAGGAATACAGACATGCAGGTTTTGAAAGTACGTGTGAAGCAGCAATTTTCCCTCTAAAAACATTCAGAATATTATCAAGATATTACGGTAAAGCCAAGCAAAAGATCTAAGACAACTTTTCAGAAGAATTTTGCTCTGAAGCTTAATATAAGAACAAAAATAACTGATTATAGATTTTAAAAATGAAACAATGAGTTATAAAAACAGCGGTTGAACGAAGGTTAAAACAAGCGCCATGGAAAAAAAAAGGTTCATTTCATATCGGTTTAAGTTCACGATTTCATAGTGGAACAATTGGGAGGGACGTGAAGGGATGAGAACGGGAAGGCAGATTTGATTCAATATTTTACCGAGGGAATGAACTTTACTTCGGACACTCTAACTTTGGAAACTGTAACTGGCCAAAGCTGAGGCCGGTCAACTGTAACTGGCCAAGGCTGAGGCTGGTCAACTGTAAC
>VCRD01000328.1:111848-175360 GCA_006783055.1 Trinorchestia longiramus | reverse complement strand
CAAAAATTTCTGAAATCAAATTTCAGATTTCAAAACAGAAAACATAAAAACTGAGAAATTTTAGATATGACAGTGGAAATGAACATAGTTGAAAGAGAGGATTGAGCCTGGAAGAATTATAACAAGGTACGCTGAAGCTAAGAAGTTACGCTAATGCAACTAAGAAAATATTGTTAAGATCTTAGAGGACAAGAAGGTAAGGAATACAGACATGCAGGTTTTGAAAGTACGTGTGAAGCAGCAATTTTCCCCCTAAAAACATTCGGAATATTATCAAGATATTACGGTAAAGCCAAGCAAAAGAACTAAGACAACTTTTCAGAAGAATTTTGCTCTGAAGCTTAATATAAGAACAAAAATAACTGATTATAGATTTAAAAAATGAAACAATGAGTTATAAAAACAGCGGTTGAACGAAGGTTAAAACAAGCGCCATGAGAAAAAAAGGTTCATTTCATATCGGTTTAAGTTCACGATTTCATAGTGGAACAACTGGGAGGGACGTGAAGGGATCAGAACGGGAAGGCAGATTTGATTCAATATTTTACCGAGGGAATGAACTTTACTTCGGACACTCTAACTTTGGAAACTGTAACTGGCCAAAGCTGAGGCTGGTCAACGTAAAATAACTAGCAGCGTTTATTGGAAGTAATTATGTTGTAATTGCTACTCTTTTGACGAGCACATTCGCAAGTTCTAAGTTTCTCAAAGCTTCTAAGTAAAACGTTAATGAAATTAGTTACCTAGAAAGTCATAAAGAGGAGGATGTGCGAATACATAGCGGCTGCTTGGAAATAAATTTAGCTATTCAGAAACTTACTACGTTATTTTAAAATCCTATTGCCGGGGACTTCATTTGAAGTCTTCTCGTGATTAATTCAAATAATCAAGGTTTGAAATTTTATGCATGACTGATGTAGTGTTTATCGTATTACTGAAGCCGCCTAGAAACTTTATTAATAATTGAAATGGACATTACAAACAAACTTTTAATGCCTATAACGTTTGATCAAAACACATTTTTGTTGAAGACAAGTTGCACTTCGTAGAAAAGCGTTTTTGAGTTCTGAATCACAACACTCTTGAAACAAAGCAATCAAGCATCCTAATTTTTATGCAGTTTTATTTTTATAAATTATTTCCTTTGTTTCAGTATTCGTGCAGGTGATCCTATGTTTGACTAGTTGATCTGACAGTGACACGTGTTGGAGGCATGGCTGTGCGAGCAATGAAGCTTGTCTATTCGAACAAATGCAGCGGCAGGGTTTACTGCGAATAAAGGACATGTCCACACAAGTGGCAGACATACCCTCACGTTTTTGAGTATTTCCAGTTCAGATTGTTGGTATTGTTTAGTTTGCAACCGTCATTTTAATTTTCAGCATAACCACTTTTACTTGATGACTTAGTAGTAACTGCGTAGTACTGCATGGTAACTGCGTAGTAACTGCGTAGTAACTGCATGGTAACTGCGTAGTAACTGCGTGGTAACTGCGTAGTAACTGCGTGGTAACTGCGTAGTAACTGCGTGGTAACTGCGTAGTAACTGCGTGGTAACTGCGTGGTATTTGCGTCAATGCAACTCCGTTATTTCCCTTCATCACATAAAATTGTTTAGGAAAAATTTCAAAATGAAACGAGCGACGGTAGAGGAAAT
This sequence comes from Trinorchestia longiramus, assembly GCA_006783055.1. NCBI lineage: Eukaryota > Metazoa > Arthropoda > Malacostraca > Amphipoda > Talitridae > Trinorchestia > Trinorchestia longiramus. Next base: position 173,703 of record VCRD01000328.1, on the reverse strand, counting down.
GATTCATGTGATTGACAAAAAGCTCCGTAAGAACTTCAATTTCACATTTTGATGGAGCAGGGACAAGACTGCATTGATTCATTAAACAGGACGTTTCCAGTCATAGAAACCAGCAGAATAGAGTATGGAAAAGGCACCATGAATATACTTATTGAAGAAAAACAAGATACATTGAAACATGACGGTAAAATTACCTATGTCGTAGTTTCTAAGCATGATATAAATCAGGAGAAAGAGTGTAAGGAAAATGAGATTTAAAACGTCGTAATACACACGTCAAGTGCTCACTTAAAACAATAAAGCGCACACGTCAACATCATTGTAATTACATTCATGACTTATAAATAACTCTTTATGGCGAAAAATGTAACCATTCAAAAATTTTCGGCGAATTAAACATTCGTCAATCGAATAAATGAATCTAGAGTTGTAATCAATACCGATTTTTCTTTTCAACTCTTGATGTGCTCACGACTATATTTGAGAAGCATTGAAGTCACAAATTTCGATTCAAATTGATCAACAGTAATATCATGAGCCACAATGAAAATCGATACGATCAGAATCGATAAAAATAACCATAATAGGGGAAAGCGAAATGCTTATCACCGGATTATGTGCATAAAAATGTGAATAACGTAAAATTCTCTATGCCTGAAATAATTAGAGGTGTTCAAAGAAGCTAAAATATGTAACGCTTGACAAGCACCTACAATTACCTGAGCTGCCTGGGAGTCCGTGATTCTTGGTATACTTTCAACTGAGGCAAATTAACAAATTTGTCTTCATAAAACTGTCCCGATCTTGTAAAAGATGGCAGTAAGTTACGAAGAACATGTCTTACGCTTTCAAAATTTTTTGCTTTCCTTTCATTAACTTATTATTTAGTATTCTGGTACGATTTATGCGACACAAATCTTTGCTCTTTTTAAATTTTTGTTCAGTGAGACACAGGTAAGAATTGCTTATCAAAGACCAGTTAGCTTTGAAATGAATGTGGTTGTTGTATATCAAGAAAATTCCGGATGAAGAAAAGAATTCAGAAATTAGCTGCAGAGTAAAAGGAGTAGTTACTTGTTTTTTTTAATATTTTTGCTTCATCAATTATATTTTGAAGTTTTATGGCGTCCTCAACTGTCAGACAACGAATTAAATGGAAGCATAATGAGAACTAAGTAGCTGAAGCTTTCTTATAATCTGGGGCTGTATGATTCTTTGCAGGTATGGAATCATATCAAGATAAAAAAGATTCATTACAAGATTTTCTAAGTAAAAATGAATATGGTAACTCATATCAGAATTGTAGAACTACAGGCAAGTTTATTAATCTTCGATTCCACTAATAACAAGTTTTTAAAATAAATTTGATTTCCATTTGAATAAATTAAAAAAGTTCATATTAAGATATACTTGCAACTGATGTAACGGAATTTGCTCTTCTAGGCCTAAGCACAGAATTGCAAGTATGAGTTCCTGACATTTGAAAAAAATGATACCGTAGACTTTTCCAGAGAGACTGAAATATTGAGAAATCAAACCGTATTCGACAAACTATTCTTTTCCCAGTCGTTCCGTCAATTCTGGAGGTAAATAAATTCTTTATGTTTATTGCTCCTGCCATCTAGAATTCTGTAAGTCAAATAGACATATTAAATTACCAGGAAGGAATCTTTGTCTTTTTGAAAATCTTCCATCAATTGTGACCTTTGGACGATCGATGACTCAAGTCATTTAAAATAATCACGCAGCTAGCAAAGAGTGATCTCACAGGGTTTTCGGATGAAAGTTTTGCTAGCGGGCAAAAATTTCTCTTATACTTTTGCCAGTACTTGAAGTCATCATGAGTAGAACTACAGATTAAGAGTTACGTTGTTCCAGTAATCCTGCTGAATTTTAGTATCTTCTTGTTGTCGGTCTCCCACTCAAATTTCTATAGCGAACCTTGGCCTTGAATTACTTCGAAGTTAATTATGAATATCCTCTACATTTTCTGTAAGCTTACTTACGTCATAGATAAAATTTATGCCAATTTTTGATGTTATAAATTTGACGAACACGCAGACCTAAGATGTGAATGCACAACCTGGATTTTGAAGTAAGTTTTAAATGCTGGTGACGATCAAGAATTTAATGTAACTATTCAGGACCAAGCTTGGCTTACATTAAGGATTTAGAATTAACTTGAACGATCAAAGTGAGGGAATAAAGCCCAATTGATTTTATTGTGCCTTGAATTGGATTCACAATGTGGCATCAGGACAGAGAAAAGAGCTGTGTACTTAATTTATAATTCTGTTTACAATCTTCAGCGTGAGCTTAGTGTTACCTCCATGAATTAACATTGTATTCAGTAAGTCCGTGTCGAGTTAAACTCTATCAAAGAATACAGTTAATTGACGGGCAATTATCACACGATATGGTTAATTTTCATGAGAGGATGATTAGTTCTTAAGTGATGATGGGTAATTATCAAACGATTATGGTCAGTTCTCAAAACATTTGGGTCAGTTCTCAATAGACATCGTTCAAGCTCATACAAAAATTAGCAACGCAACTTCCAGGACAAACTATGAGAGTAAACTTTTAGGTTTGGCTCTAAAAAACGTCAGCACTTTTTTTCCAGACTGCTTTCACGCTGCGGTACAATAATGAAAACCTGACAACATTTTGAGGTATTGCAACCCAAATTAAAGTTCTAGCGAGATCTAAGTTCCAGATAATGCTGACAACATCGGCGTTCGCTGCCAGAAGAACGCCTTTGTAAATCTGACTGAAGTTTCGAATAAATTCTCATAGTCTTGAACTACTTAATCTGATCCTTCAGTGTGACAATGGAGGGAAAAACTTTTTCTGAAAGCCACGTCCATAAGGAAATAGAGAAGTTATTGGCTGCAAGACAGTTTATGTATTCTGTAAACTAATAGCCAAATTAAGTGATGTTCGTTCAGATCTTTCCCGAACACAGCTTTTAATTTGGTTCAAGATTTAAATTAAACCTCAACATTTTTTCACCATTAGCTCTCTGTGTTGAATAAATACATTATCATACATAGATTTGTGTACAAAACTAAAGGCATCAAACTTTCTTTTGGGCGAGTATAATTTAAACAATAATATTTAAACGGGCAATAATTTCATTTCAACACTTATTAAATCAGATTCTAGTGACACATCATAAACAATCTTACATATTGGGTGTATGTCACTCAAATCTCACCATCTCGTCTGCATATCATGAGCGTATAGCCCTCGTCTCATGCACATCATAAGTATATTTCCCTCGCGTTTGTCCATGTCTCAGGCACATCTCACGCACATCTGAACAGTCTGGCTAATTTGCCTTTGTCTCAGCAGCAAGTTTCAGCCAATACAGAAACTTTTGTCTCTGTCGCTGGATAATGATTCACAAATCTTTCATATTTAAACTGAGATTTGTGACCTGTGAAATTTCCGTAACTAAAATTAGTTTTGTGTTAAGAAATAATGTTGCATAAATTCCAAACAAAGTACAACAGAATATTGGTGGTTAAAGACGAGGTAATATTTTCATAATTCATTTTTACAATATGCAAATATAACTGAAGAAATATTGAAATTAATTTATTCACCTTCCTACACTGCTCATGTTAAAAACATCCTCTAATTCCAACATCATTACCAACAGTATTAACATCATTATTCGTTTTGTGCTTGTCAGGCAAAATTCCAGTGGAAATATGTGTGTCTTCTGATAACAAAAGAGCAGACTTGGTCGTCGTATAGCACCATGAAGAGAAAACAATCCAAGCACGTGGGGGCGGAGGGCACGTTTGAGGTGGCATCTTTTACGGCGCTCGTCACGGCGGAGGTAAGCCAAAAAAAATAAGACACATAAAACTTTTGGTGCTGACGACGTGAGTTGCAAATAAAAAATATGTAATTAAGTAAGCTACTTTTTCTGAAATTTCTTATATGTAGGCCTCTCATTTGCATGAAATTGGTGAATATTCTAGCTGAAAATTTCATGCACTTAATTCACTTGAATTTTTGCACCTGGTATTTTTTCAGTGATGGTTCTATTTTCTTTTATCCTGTCATTTCATTATGCTTCTGCTCCTTCCAGTTAGCCGTAATTCCAGGTGCAAAGGTTGAGCACGTAACTGGACCCTATAAGAGTTAAGTTCTCTTATAACATCTTAAATCGGAGATCCGCTCGTCCTAACATTTTAGAGCTGTAAACCACAAGCATTTTAGTCTTTTCGTTCAGTCTGGATGCACAGCTAAGATTATGTCTAAGGGAATATATGTGTAAAATACAAATCATCCTGGTTTAATGTTATTTGAACCTTCTCACACGACCTGTGTCTCAACAATGTCAGAGGATGCCACACATAAAATGTTGCGAAGCAGTTCAAGTGAGCTAGATTTGAAGGACTCGAGTTCAAGATGGAAGCTCTTTGTCTTCCTTTAGAATCTCTGAATAACATTTGTTTTGAAGTGCTTATGTCGTCAGGTAAAGACTCGAAGACAGCTTCGTGTGCAACTATTGTTGTGGCTGCTATTGAGTGATCGTATGTTTTGAAATAAATTGTGTTTTCCATTAGTTTTTATTTACAAAAGACGGTATTTTTGAATATTAATTTTTTTATGCTTCCTATATCAGTCTAAATCAGCATTGCTGAAAAGAACTTCGTTTTTAATTTCTTTGAAAGCCACGCTGGCACTCCAAGCTTTACCGTGTTTCTTAGCTCTGTCCAAATACGTGCTTTCAGACCAAACTTTGGCGGCGGTCAGAGTGGCTCCGTAGAGAAAATTTTTAACATTGAGGTTCCACTTGAAATTGAAGTAGTAGGCACTCGATAGAATTTTACGATCGGAATTTTTCTCCCCGAGATAGGACTGGAAAAGAGAAAATGAATTTGCCACAAACAATTGCACTTGGAAATCCCACGCTCAGAATCACTTCTGACTTCCGGGAAACAAAAGGAGCCTCTGAAAAAAAGAAGTAAAAGTGTCATTTTTAATTAGGAACAAACGAAAAAACAATTTGTGTACCATAGTACAATTTTAATATTTATCTGACTGTTCACTCAAGACTTCTCACGGCGAGCATGCACAAAAATCTTTAGCAATTATATTTTCATCATAATACAAACTTAGAACAGCATTGACTCACTCAAAGCTCAAAATTACAGAGGCTTCAATGTTTATGCCATCATCGACATTCATAGAACAGATTTAGCTCTCGATAAACTAAAACAGAAGTTAGTGCAATTTGTGATTATAGCCTTACCTAATTCTGTATTTCTGAGCCCAAAAGTAAACAACTCGTAGGCAAAACCATTTTTGTCACGGGTAACAAAACACTGTCCGAAAAAAATGAAGTCCCTACGAAAATTTTAAGAATTAGTTTTCGTTTTTATTTTATTTTTTCACGCTTTGTTTTCCCCATTATTGAAGCTCTCTCATTGTCAAAAATTCAGAAATGACCTTCACGTTATCAGTACGAAGTAAAGTAAAAATCAAAAATAGTTGACAACATCAGTCTGTGGCAACCTAGAAATCACAGAACTTGTTCAACACGGATTTTTTAGTGTATTCTCCTCGTCTAGTCGCCAAATTTATTTTTACGCTCTACAGGAACTCGAATAATCACACTATGGTGTGAAAAATTGAAAAATATATGTAAGGGTTATTGGTGCAATAGGTTTTTATATATATAAGGGCTAAGCTACACAGAATCTGACAAGCCTCAAGTTTTTATTCGTATTTTGTATGGCTTATATACGAGTTTTCTTTCCTCTTGCACATTTCATTCTCTATATTATATTTACTCACTGACTAATTTTCCACGTCTTGAAGAAATGAGTTTATCACTTCGAGTATCATTGCAATTTTCATCAGTGTGAACTTGACTATTTTTTATCAGTAAAATTAGAAACTTTTTATTTCTTGCCAAATTCTACAAGAAACAAAAAAGCACAGCGCATTCATCCTTACCAGACATTCTTCTTCTAACGAATCTCATTTAGAACATTCATTCGAAACTGCAACACCGACCAAGTGACAAAAACTGCAATATCACCTGATCGGCCCCTCATGCTGGCTAGGCTTGAATAATTCCATTGCTCTTTAAAAATCACTCATTTTCAGCAGCTGGAAGTTCGGAGACGAGGACGCTGGCTTTGATCGATGGATCCAAACTGCATCCAGGAATGTGGTCGCAGTTCCCGTGTCGTAAATTGCATGCAGCAAGAAACAGTGAAGCGCTTGTTACTGGTCAAAGGCAGTGTAAAAAATAAAATTCAAACGGGGTCGCCCAGATACCTGGGAAAATGAAACATTTTTGGTTTAATAAAAATGAAGTTCATGCATACTGTTTCGCCCTCTATATTCAAATTTCCTCAGAGTTCGTCACTGAGAGCAGCAAAGGTCTTTTTGAGTACAATTAAAGCAGATCCCAGGATTGATTTTAATGAAATTGAGTACAAGATGCGGAGATGCACGTGGCTTTGCATTTTTTTGATGCGAGGCTATAGAGCACAAGGGACTTAGGATGCAGCAGTCGAAATTTGGACTCTAAAATATTATCTCCAAACACATCCATGTGGGTGTGTTTGGAGATCTGTGGGTTGTCTAAAGTTGGGAAGTATCAAAGGAATAATAAATTAGTATCTTATTTTTCATTATTGAACCTTCACAAACATTCTCAATTACTAATTATTATATTCTAGATAGTTCGCGTGCAAATTCCACTATTTAGATTTGACTAATTTGAAATTGTTATAAACAAAACAAACAAACAATATTTATTTCCAATCGAGTACACAGTACATAGACATTTAGTACATTGGTTTTTCAAATTCTTAAGGTTAACATTCTTACAGTAGGGGTGATGATGAAGCTCCATGATCCCGGGAGGTTTGATGGGCGTGTCCATGGGCCATGACTGCTTACCCAGTAAGCCTTACCGATATGTGCGATATGTATGGTGGCCTAGGCCTAGGTCAATAATGTATCTTACTACGAATAACACTGTCCTAATCAACGTAATTCCAAATATTCTGATAAAAGACCTCCATTCTTTGAGCAGCTTATCCCAGGGCCGGAAATTAGTAAATCTCCTAAATCTCACTTTTATGACTGCTTAAACAACTTAAATCAATGGTTATTGGTGTCTGTGTTCTATTCCTATTATTATGATGACTTTGTAGGAATGACTATGACTTGCATAAGTTTATTAAGACTCAGTTATACTGCTCACCTTTTCATCACTTATCGACGCCTAATCCTTCAATAGGTTCTCTATTCACCTGCTCTTCTACAGTCATACTAACGGATTTATTTCGAAGTAACTTTTGTGTTTTATTAAACTCCATACATCAGTTTCGTAATTTTTTCATCCCCTGCCCTCGCTAAGCTCGTTAAAGTTGACAAAGTCCCTCAAAGTTTTCACTCAACTCATGCATAGGTGCATTTTGGCCTCTTCTCTACACGCTATCTTTTCCGTTGTGTGGTTGCATTTATTTTTCATCACTCGCTACACTATTCCATTACACTTTATTAACAACAATCTACTCTCTACTGTTTCAATCACAGGTTTAATAAATAATCCATGCCGTCCTAACATTCCCTCAACATCATCTTTCGACGACTCCAAATACATTGCACTGTGCTGAAGAGCACAGAATTTTACTTCTCCGAAAGCTCAAGAAAAATAAATAAAACTTCCTTAGGTCGCTTGTGAGAGCATGGTTCTTTTTTTGCAATTCCAGTTTAAGTATCTAGCATAGGTCTCTCTTTTACTATCAAAAGCTGTGCTATTTAGAGAGTTGTGAGGCTCACTTGCTCCTTCACTTTACTTCAAGCTCATCTAAATTCTTTTAAGTATAGTACTCAATCTTCGGGAAGAGTAATGCAAAAATTACGACTTCCGAATGCCGGAAACGGTCCTTCTATTTTATTTCCTGTGGAAACTTTTTATTTGGGCTCCGGAAATTCGTTTTTATTTACTGTGGATTGAGGAACGGAGGCACTTTACAGGGGTAGTTGAGCGTCAGTTCGTCGGTCGCTTCTTGGGTTCAGTTAAGGCAATAGACTGGCATTCAAACGAACGCCCTTCGTTCACGTCTTGCAGGCGACCTCGTTTCGTGGGTTCGTCCCAACGAATTTTCAACTAGTAGAATTCATAAGACTGATCTATCGTTGGAAGCCGATACAACTTTTTATGGTCAGGGCTGAAGCTGGTAACTCTAACTAGCTCTCAGCCAAAAATCAAGTAGGTACATTCGACGAATTATTATATGAACACATCAGTAATTTCGTGTATGATAAAAATTTCCCTTCAAAGTATCGAGTGAAACTTTTAGTGTTGGAAAGAGTTAGAATGTTCTACCATCAAGTGGGATGAGACGTATGGGTCATCTGAGAGATGTAATTGATGAATTATTCTCGTTTTATTTTTTCCAACATTCTTACAGAATAGAAACCAGGAGCAGGACGATAGTTTTGTAGATCATGGTGTGAAGCATTATTTTTGGGTGGTAACTGATGTACTAGATTCCGCTTCAAAGTCTTTGGTTTTATTTTACCGGTGTAGATACTCCAGAATGTTTTTTAATTTATTGTATAGTACGTGGTTTTGTTCCACAGTACCCATAACACAGAACTGTTGTTCATCCTGCCATATAAAATAGGAATCAGACGGGATGAATTGTTAGATCAACCTTTTGCAGACGCCCAAAAATTGAGTCTTGGAAGAATTTCCTCATTTTATGGTTTCGCTCGAACGATTCTTTAAGCTGTGGAGGGTCGTACGAGACGCTGGGGCCGGTCTTTGCTCTGGCTTGCAACTGCAGACGCTGTTTTGTCATATCCAATAGCCATAAAGTCAGACAAGGTCGGCCATGGAAAACTTCAGGAAGTGTGGCAGTTTTTTCATGGCCTTTCCAGTTGGCACTAAAGTAAACAACAAAAGAGACGAAGTCGATCAACACGAGCGCCTCTCTGCGATCCCTTCGAAGAGCTTAATATTTTGTTTCTGTTCGAGTCTGAGCCTGAGAACGACAATGTTTTCATTCTGTGGCCGACCAAACGAGCTGTTTTAACCTCAGCCAATAGTGCTTCAAAAGTTGCACTTTAAATCAAGCCCTCAAGATTTTGTGCCATTACATCAGTGTCTTTTTGGAGTGCCGTAGAAGAATTGTTAGGAATTGAAGTCAAAGTTTTGAAAATGTGTGAACATTTGTTCTCAAAAAGGATAATCAACCTGAAATTTATCGAAACCTGTTGTGCTCTTTTTTAAACAGATTGACGAGAGTGTGAGACTGGCGCTGATGTACCTGATAGTTTTGGTTGTTGAAACTAGTGAGGATTATTTGAAAAATTTTAATTTGAAGTTTTTGGGGGAATGATTTTAGTACAACTGAAGTGGTAGCTTTTAATGAACAACATATGTACAATTAAGACTAATCTTTTGCATTTTTGATGGCGGGTGTACGAGTGTCATATATTGTAATAAAAAATACACTGATTTTGAGCCACTGGCTTAATTTCGTCATCAAAGGAGAAAGAGCAATTCAAGTAGTGTATCAGAGATTTTGTTTGTATGAATGAATTCCCAGCTAATCTTTTTGCTTCCCTGGAACTCAAACTCGATCACTGTACTCAAGAGTACTATTAGTCAAGAAAAATATTATGCTAAAATACACTATTAGATTTTTATCCTCGTTCTTGGATCAGAATGAAGGTCACATCTTATAGAGGGAAGGAATTCCTGATTCCCGTACCAAGTTTTTATAAATTCAGCAGCCAGTGTTCACAATTCAGCGCACAGTTGCCAGTGTTCATAATTCAGCGTCACTGTTGCAAGTGTTCACAATTCAGCGTCACGGTTGCCAGTGTTCACAATTCAGCGTCACTGTTGCCAGTGTTCACAATTCAGCGTTACGTTGCCAGTGTTCACAATCGAAAATATGCATTGCACATTATTCGCTTTCAAAACATATAATTTTCTTATTTTCTTTGAGTAATCAACGTTTTGCTGGTCAACGTTTTGATTCAAAATGCAAGAAATTGAACGATGTACGTATTTGTACTCAGTCTTTCATATCTACGAACGAAAAATGCTTGTTTTTTAACAGCGCAAGGCTCCACTGCAGTAGAATCATGGAGTTCATGTGTTCAAGCCAGTTTTTTTGTAACAAACTAAACACAACCTCACAGCTACAAAATATTTAAAAATAGATACTTCAGAGTTCAGAACACTGTATACATACAGCACGTTCGAGAGGCTCCTGAAGGCAGTTACTCAAAATTAACCACTAATCATGTGACGGACCTCTCAGTGCAGTCTAATTTCTTGAAATGTATTCCATTTTTGTTATAATTAGTCATTGAACGTTTAAAAATTTGTTTAAAAATTTTAGAACAACCTGTACTACTATGTTCTACTCTTTCAATGCATGAAGAGCTCCTCACGCTTGGAAAATTGAAGTTTCTATCTTACTGTTTTTTCCCAATCAAAGCTGAGATGCAAGCTGAACCAAGGAATTTCTACCCCGACAATATTCAGAGTCTAAAATCTCGTTCAATTTTTCACAATTCTGCTAGAATCTGCCATCTCGTTTGCCCAATAACTTTCAAGAGTCTCTGAAAATTGAGGTATCAATTTAACAGCGGCGAAATGAAACTTGCTCAAAACCTCGAAGTCATGACTCCGTGGTGAAGATCCTGGTTGTTCTACAGCACTCGTCTCAATTCCGAGCAAGTTTTTACCCTGAAAATTTTGATTATTCTAGCGCTGTATTTAAACACCAACGAAACTCTCTGAGATTCTAGTGAGAGAAAAGTTTTTTGTTTTCTTAGACTCTCCATTGCAATGAACCTTAAAATCAAGATGATGTATGTTGGAGCTACAAGTCCTGCGAAAAACTTGCTTAGTATTTTCACTTTCGAAAGAAGAACCTATCACATGTTTACTTTCTGAGAAACCAGTTCCATTTCGGCGAAACCATTCCATTTTCACTCAAACAGAAACATTTTTCATAATGAAATAAACTCTGAAAATATTTTCATCTCTTGGCTAGGCAAAATTTTTAGATTTCACTGTTTTATTGAAGTGGAAGACTCTCTTTAATAAAAAACACTAATGGTGGTGTGTTGATAAAATCAGTACACTGAATTTTTGAGCGGGCAAAACTGACCTTTACCTCCAACTCGCGGATTTTACACACATGATTTCAGTTGGAATACCAGACAATTAAAAAAATTTTTATGAACAATGATACTTCTTTACTCAATCACCTGGTATTCTAATTTTATAAGATGACAACTATACGAAAAACTTCGACTTTGATTTGTCTATTTAGGTTTCCCTGCTGACTTTATTTGGATACATACAACTTTTTAAATTATTTAGGAATATGTGTGTACACATACACTACTGGGCAACACAATATTATACCAACAGGAAGTTTTTATGACCTGAATACTTTTATTTGTGCTGTATTCTTACTTTCTTGACACTAATAAAGTTTGCAACTATGATAGTTTTTGTTATTATAAACTAATAATATCACCAGCTTGGTCGACGGGTGAGCGAATCTGCTTTCGAGCGGGAAGACCCGGGTTCGAATCCCGCTGCCGACATGGTTGACGCGGCTAGAAATACGGCATGGGACTTGGGTAAACAATCGAATAATTATCGAAGTAATTATCCGACGCAAGAATGGGCCAGAAGGTTCGTTCCTATAGCCTCATTCTATTCTATATTCTATTCTACTACTGTTATTATGGTAATCAAATTTTTATACATGTTTTTATTTCTTTCCATTGGGTATACACTTTTTTGGCGGACCCTGTATGTTTCAAAAAGAACGCCTAGCTGCACCAAGCTTCAACGCCGACTTTTATGTAAATGTTTTCTGTTTAATTCTATCTCAACTTTAGAGCAAATATAATTAAACTATTAATTGTTTTGTGGATATAATTTAATTGTACTCTTCAGTTGCGATCCTTCAAAAAATGTCTTGAATTCTGTTAATATTTTGCGAGAGTACATCGAAACAGATGTGGAAATGAATGAAGATTTGCCCATTGATGACGTACATATTTCAGATATGCTTCCTCAGTAAACTAGCAGAAATTTCCCTCTCGCATAAGAAATATTCCTCGTTTCATATAAAAAATTGTCCTCCCCTCCGAAAAAGTAGGATACTTATTGAATTTGGTAAATCAAATAAGTATTTTGTAAAATACATGAAAACTAATCTATGAGCCCTAAGGTAAACCAAATTATTTCCTCGTTTTAATGGAACCCTGGATACATTATACGAAAAAAAAATATTACCGGTTTTCAGTACGTAACTTCGGATACTGGCTCTATTTGGTATTTTTTTGTATAGCAGTTTCTTCTGAGATTCGTTAGCCATGACATCAGTAAACACCAATAACAAAAAGCTGCTAAAACAATTCTCGATACAGAAACGACCTCTTCAATATTTAGCTTTGGTCAGGTTTTGAACTCTTGGAGCTACAGCAAGGCTACCGATATCCTCGATAGTGGTATGGCTGAAGCGGTGGGTAACTTTCTTCGACCTCAGTGCATATCGACAGCCTCGAAATAAAGGACCGAGGTCTGGCCAGTGAATTCCGAGTAAACGTCACGCTTGGGGTTGAGGCTTGGTAGTAAATGAAAAGTTTGTAAGTTATCCGTGGACTCTTTTACGAACATTATGTGGAAATACAGTTCCAGAATCACAATCTTTTCAAAATTGTAAGGGTTCAAGGAAAGTAAGTAAATGGAAATACTGATTAATCTATGATTAATTTAGGTGTGATCATACTTGACTAGTATCATTTATAGTTTTTACCATGGTTAAACGAGGCAATTCGGGTTTTATTCTAAACCTGAAGAAATCTCAGGGAATGTAAAGCCCATTTCTTTTATACTAAAATATTACCCCTCCATTAGATTCAGCTCGTATTTTAAGACTATAGTATTTTATTTATTTTGTGATGAAAAATATCTTGTATTATGTTGAGGAAAATTCTTAGAAACTGTTTCCTTGCGCTGGTTTGATCAGCTTACGCGAATTTGTTAGCTGAACTATACAAAAAAATATTAAATGCAGATTCTCCACTTTATTCCAAGCAACATTAGATGGAAGTTGGCGATGAAACTTGATGGAACATACATTTGTCTCAAATATTTACTGCCTCGCCTGAACAAAAACAGCACGGAGGAATTTATTATTTTCCAGTATTTTGCAGACCTAGTATGCCACGTTGTACATGGGACGAGCTTTATGATCTATTATTATTGCAGGCCTCATTTGTATAGAATGATATGATGCTGTAGTTGAACAACATCGCACTCTGCTGCAGTTATTTTCAGTGAATAGAATGGAAATTAAGTCAGATGGGATGAAGTTTATTATTCTTTATGATGGATTGGATTGGAAATAACGCATACGTGAAATGCACGTTAACTTTAATAAATATTTACTGTAAAAACATCTATAATTTGATGAGTTCCACTGGGACTACATGTGCGAGTATCATGTATGTCCCCTTTCCTTCCCTATGAACTTATTTACAAGACTTGCAGCTTTACAACATGGGAAAATTGCTATGGTAGTTATGCAGGTGAGAAGACGTGGGATGCACGTGACCCACGATCATTGAACATGTGACTCAGAGCAGACATCGGTTTTGGAACTTGCGTTCAGTCTTTACGTTTTTATATCTAAGTTTGCATATTTAAAAATCTTGTGGCTAAGAAAAAATTAGAAGGTTCTTGAACTGTAGTATAATGTCATTAATGTGTTTCTAAACGGAGATCTAATGGATGTTGTCCCATCAGGATAGATTCTTTTAAAATATTCAAATAGATGTGATTCAGTTCCACCTACTACAAATAATGAAGAGCTCATAGCTCATCTTCGAATTTTTATAGAACCTGAAAAAAAACATTTACCGCTTTTGGTTACAAAGATATTTGAGATAGTGTAGAAGCATTGATTGCTTCCAATATAATAAACTCATTTCTAACTAAATCGTTAGATTTCTAACTTAAGCGTTAGTTTCGTTAGATTTTACAGATTTTAAGGAAAGTTAAAATTTTGACCTACACAACAATGCTGATACGAGAATTTGACGCACGAAATCGCAATCGAAGAATCGTAGCGACAAGTCAGCATGGAAAGCTGCTGGTAGGCGACCCTGAATAGACATTTTTCTAATTGAAAACAGATCAATTGAAATTTTGGACGTAGTTGGAATTTTTCAAGTTTATTTTTCTATTTTCTAAGCAAAAGTTAATTCACAATTTATCCGTGTTAATTTTCTCATTGATTCTTGTTCCTGTGGAGAACATATTAAAGAATGCACGTTGATGTTCATGAACTAGATAACATGGACTGTTCTATGAAATTATCGACCACATGATAGTATTAAGATGAAACTGACAATAATGCCAACATGATGTGTCCTTAATAACTCCATGCTAGAGAAGAGCTACTTATATAAATGTAATAGAAACAAATTATGGGCCTAAAAGAGGTACACGGAAAACAGAACTGGAAAACCCAAACTTTTCTGCATTACGTCTAGTGTAAAATAGAATTTGTGTGTACGATGAGCATTTTGTTTAATTTGCATATATAGCAGTCGTCGGTGAAGAAAACATGATATTTTCATTTTTAATAACAGTCACTGAGAAGAAGTTGAATGTTTGACAGAAAGACTGAAAACTAATTCTTTAATTGTTTGTATTGGAGTGAAGAGAGGTTCCATTGTACATCTTGCGTGGCATTGCTGATAAAGGTACAGAAGCAAATGTTCGTATTTCAGTTCTTTAATTTCCAGGAATTATTCGACGGCATCAACTGACAACACACAACATTTGTGCTGACTTATACTCATTTAAAGTATGGAAAACTCATCCTGTCATCGGCATGATCGCCAGTAAATGCAGTCTGTAGGTAAAGGCTTGATTTCACTGTTAAAGTGAACAGAAACTCTGGTAAGAAACTTCACTAGACTTCACGTCCCACTTTTCATTTCACGTGATGCTTCTAACAAAACCATCTCACACAAAGATACTTGAAGATTGAGAGCTGTGTGTTGTCAGGTGTTGTGCATACAAGAAATGTAGTGTGGAGAACTGGTCTGCTTGCAACTCTCAGCACTGGACGGCCGCCACGCGACTGCATTTTAATTGATGAAGCTCAATTCAATTTATTGCACCCTTAGGGGCTATAGAATGTACATTAAACTTTTTCTTTGTTTAAAAGAGTGCTAGAATAATTGTTGAATGCACTACTAAATGGAGGGGTCCGCTTCGAATGAACTCATCACATGGTCGTTATTTTTGTTATTCTTTTCAAACGGCGGTTCAAGGACTTGATACTTTTTGCACCTCTAGGTAAAAGTCAGATCACGTAGAATATGTTTCTGTATTCGTA
This sequence comes from Trinorchestia longiramus, assembly GCA_006783055.1. Classification (NCBI taxonomy): domain Eukaryota; kingdom Metazoa; phylum Arthropoda; class Malacostraca; order Amphipoda; family Talitridae; genus Trinorchestia; species Trinorchestia longiramus. Next base: position 158,257 of record VCRD01000328.1, on the reverse strand, counting down.
TATAAAGTTGGTCGGAGATGAAAATTTATCTAAACTAGAAGTTAATAAGCTTAAGAACTACAGTTTTATGAGAAAAACGTGACACGTTGCTTTAAATACATTTTTCTGGTCCATTTAAAATTGTATCATCAACCAACCATTATTTATTATTATGTGGTAGGTGCTAGTAAATTTATTTTAAGCTTATCTATCAATTACTCTACTGCCATTTGCCTTCCATGCGCAGGTGTTGTGCGTCTCATGACAAAATATGTTGAATTTTTTTACACACTGAAACATAATTTTGATGTAAATAAATGAAGGCTGAAATTATTACTACAATCGCCCTAGTAATGCTTGAGTTTGGATCCAGAGTAAAATATTTCAAGGGATGTACAGGGTCAGGCAAAATGATCTGACACATTTAACTTTCAAATTTAACCTAAAAATGTGTCAGATCATTTTGCCTGACACTGTATGAGACGCAAGTAGAGGAAAACAATGATCTAACTATTCGTAAGGAATTCTGTATCTACTTGCTATCATCTTGTTCGGAAGAACGAATGCTGCTCGCTGTACAATATCCAGCATCCATACTTCAAGCATGATAATGATCATACTCATACACTTAATTTACTTCAACTGATACTCATTTTCCATCAACTTTCACTCAATGCCATGTTGTTATTACGTTGAGAGCTGAGATACGAATACGTGTAATCTAAAACTCGTTTGAAAAATGCATCTTAACATCAAGTATTTTTAGTCTCGTCGTGAACAACTGTTGCATTCAATATTACTTAGACGTGAAATTACTTGGCGTGTAAAGTGATCTTACAGCTACCCGAAATGATCCGATGCATAAAATGGAGTTTAAATGTTTTACAGTAATGACCACTTTATTAAAATTATCTTAAATAGTAAAAGAAGTTTGTTCATCATAAGATGAAAGGCATATAACATACTAGACTGAAATGGGGGATGAAAGTGTTGAAACAAGTAGCACCAGACTGATTTCGTGAATAAGTGTTGAAAACAGCAATTCTAAACTGAAGTTGCCTATGGGTTTTACATTAGAAATTGATACTACATTTAAGGTCTTTAAAATAGTTTCATAAGATAGGTAATACGTTTAATAACATAACTTAGGTTTCATAACCTATCAGACTAGAATCACGCATAGATGATCTATAATAAACAATGCTACATCGAAAATTGTGTACACATCTGTTAAAGCACACAAAACTGTATTGAAATCTGAAATGAACATGTGAGAGTAACACTCAAGTAAATCTATTCTCCAGGTTTCAGGGAAACACAAATACACCTAGGATGCGATCGACTGTTATATCCGTAAGTGCCCAGCAGACCTACGACTACATACTGTACACACACTTCCTCTCAGGCCAAACACCCTCGAAGACGCTTCATGTTTGCTTTACTGAGGCCATCATCGATCTGCTGGAGTCAGAGCTGGGCACGCCTTTGAAATGCTGATCATCTCCAGAACGAAGAGTAAAGATGAATTTTTCCATGGCTTGCCTGGACAGATTGAGAGGTCAGGTCGGCTGCTGATGAGATGCAATTTGTTTCTAGCTTAGGTGGAATGAATCAGGAGTTGGTTATATAATAAATAACCAATTGTATAATGAATTGTAAAATCAATTGGGAATTTAAAAAAAAGGATCGAGAACGTCGACGTTCTCGATAAGTTAGAATTATCCTTATTTTGTATATATTTGTGGTTTTTACAAACAAATGCTCTGGAGAAAGTCAATTCGCGTACATTATTGCAATTTTTAATGGAAGTGACCGGAAGTAAAGTATTCAGTCTTCAGTAAAGATTCTTATGAGGAAAGGTTCTTATTTAGCTTATAGAACAAGACTTAAAGGTTTGGTTACTACCCACGTGTGCTCACAGACGCACAATTGGTGCGATTTGACTGCAAGTGAAAGCGTTGGCAGCAGAAATAGTATCTTGAAAGTTAAATTTTATGTTCGAAAATTCCCGTCCTATTAATGAAGTGGACCGAAAATATAAATAGTGATGTAATAGAATGAGTAGAATAAATGACAACGAGGGTGAACATAATGGAAGTAATAACGAGTAGTGAAGTGGTAAATTGGCAGAATAAATCTATGATAAAATAGCAGAATTGGCAGAATAAACGACATTGAGGCAAAGTCTCCCTTGTTTATTGGTGTGCTGGTGTTAGACATACATTGTGAAGCCAGCATTGTACTGAGCCTCACATTGTACTGAGCCTCACATTGTACTGAGCCTCACATTGTACTGAGCCTCACATTGCAGTGACACGACAGAAACGAAACGAAATGAAACGAATTAAGGTTACAGTAATTCATATTCTCAATTATGTTTAAAAATGCAAAGTGCACAGGTTTGAGAAAATTAAAATTTTGAATTTTTAGCATGTTTGTTGCTTGCCAAACGACACTAAATATAGCACAGAGGGCAAGTTCTGATCATATAAACGTTGAGTGAGCAGTATCAATTTCATTGACGTTCTCACCTTGCATGTCCATGTTTTAAAATTGAGAACAGCTGAAACAGCTAAACAGGACTGGGAGTTGCGTCTAGTGGCTCTGCGACTAGTGTTTTAGGTAATTTGTGACTGTTAAATCATAACGGATGTTTACCTAGAAATTTTGAAGTCATTTTTTATTTTGTAAATCAAAGCTTCCCTGATCAACCACTGAGCTCTGATTTCTTTAACTGTGTTTTGAAGAGTTCACGTCCATCGCTGTACTGGCGAGTACTTCTAATTTACCCTCTCACGTTATTTGTAAACACATACATCTACATTTGAAATGTAGATATCTATTGTTTGTTTCCCTAAAATCTGTTTAGAATAATTATCATAAATTGAATGGATATCGTTTTTAATGTTGCAGACTTCAAATAATTTGGAGAGAATAGCTCGTATTCGATGAAACAAGATTCTTTCGTACATCAGTTGAGGAATTTTATCTCACTCTTCAGCACAGTTTAAATCCCCTAGGTTTGAAAGCAGTCGTCTTTCAACTTGAATCTTCATCTCTTTCGAGAGATTTTATATTGGATCCGTGTCAGGAGACGTGGTAGGCCATAAAAGAACATTGCTGCGATGCTTGTAGTGCCAGCAGCTCGATTGCTTAGCACCAGTTTTTGGTTTTCTTGAACGGCTTTCCAACTTCAATGTTCTCGCTGTTACAAAAATAAGCTTCCAAAATTTCGAAATATGATGGCAAGATTATCGTATCTTATAGAATGAGAAGCTTTCTACCGCTTTATATACATATATGTATGTAAGTATATATATATATATTATATTATATATATATATATCTAGAAGATTGAAGATTGAAGCTGGGAACCGTTCAACGAGTAACATATATCATCAAGTTGCACTGTTAGTACGGCGTTCTCCAGCTTGCTGTACAAAAGGGATATTTCCTTAAATATGATTGCATTACCATAAACACACTACTCAATAAACTACATATAGTACGCAAACAAAAACATTTGTGCATACTCTTTTTCTACCTAGCACATTTTGAAAATTTTATAAAAACATGCTAATTGTCATTGCTATTCTTAGGTGAGCGAGCCAACGTTTTTTAAATAGCAAAGCCGAATTCAGAAGATTAAATGGAACTGTATTCGTTGGCTCGTTTCAAAATTTAATTGGTTGTACAATACTGTCTCAATCACTAACTTTATTTCAAGAACGATACTCGTTCCATCAAATACATCACAACCTCATAACTAACTACATCATTTACTACCTCACATCTATTATTAATTCCAAAATATTTTCATGGATCGATCCAGCTATTACTTCCACATCATTACCTCTATCATTTTTTATATTAAATCACAATAACTCCTAAAGTTACTACTTTCATAATTCTTATATCTCAGCTTACATCGTTACCAACAACATTACATATAATATTCTAGATTTTTATGCTTTTATCACCTTTTCCTGCATCCTGTTATCACTGCCTGCAAAATTGCCTCCATTAACTTTCACGTCAGTAATTACACAACTGCTGGCAGCCTCTTTCACCACTAATTTTATACCGAATTCCAATTGCTAATTTTAGTAGATTCATTATTACTTTCCTTCTACTTCAGAACCTACGCATCACATGTATTACTGTAAGCACCTCTCCTTGCATCACTCCTTTAGTCTCTTCACTGAGCTTGAGCTCTTTTTCCTCTCACATCACTCCTACATCACTCCTACATCACTCCCACATCACTCCTACATCACTCCCACATCACTCCTACATCACTCCCACATCACTCCTACATCACTCCTACATCACTCCTACATCACTCCTACATCACTCCTACATCACTCCCCACATCTTCAGTGCCTCACTTGGTATCGAATATCTCAGCTGAAGAGAAGATGAAATATCCTCAATACTGAAGCATCGGCAGCTCTGGACCTGATGCCTGTAGCGCTGATGCAACAACGGCCGACGATCGACGACAGCGATTGCCGTCGATGTATGGGATACACAAAGGTTGCAAAATGTATCTCGTCCCCCCTTTGAATAAACGACTTTTTGCTCCTAAGTCTTGGATTGGTGAGATGAATTTATGCATTGCAGCTGCAGCAAGAATATGTTTGGAATATTTTTCAATATGGTGAGGAACACCATTGCTATAATGAACGCACTGCGTCATGTTCAATGAAGAGTGTTAGCTGCATTGAGTTAGGGTTCTTCAGTTGTATCATGGAAATGAAGATAATACCAACACCTGTCCATCGAATAGAAACTTTTTGGATTCTTGTTTGAAGATGTGCAGGAACAAGTGTACAGAGAAGGATTATTAGCATCTGTACTGCATATAAATAATTGTTGCAGAATAACAAAATTATGGCGAATTTCAAAAGAGTTACATTGACGGCTTAGATTGCCGGTAATTAAAAGGAATGCCGAGGCTCTGTGTTTGTTTAGTGACATTGTGAAAGTACATTTACTCTCTAAGTTCGAATATTCTAACTCGGAGGAACTTAGGAACATTCTACATCAAGCATTAGCTAGTCAGTCTTTTCTAATTTCTCTTTAAAGCATGAAACATTTGTGTAATTGAATCTCCGTAAAAAAGAAATCGAGCAAGTTGCACTATACCTTACTGGATTAAAAATAAATTTGCTATCCAGGAAAATATATTTATGTCATAATAGGCAGCCTATATTCCGAGAACTTATACATGTATTCGTTGGCTGAGTATGATAAGCCTATTAAAACGGAAAACTTTCAGTAAGAGTGCAATTACAGCCATAATTTAATGAACATCTGACATACTTGATTGACAGACGCAGATATTGAACGAAAACTGATCTTTTGGAAACAAATATCTGGAATTTTCTGTATCGATTTTACATTTCAATAATCGTGTTAGAAATGTTTGATAGTTCATTTAGAAATATAGTGATAGTCCTGTTAGAAATATGCTGTTAGTCCTGTTAGAAATATGTTATTAGTCCTGTTAGAAATATGCTGTTAGTCCTGTTAGAAATATGCTGAGCATTCACGAAGAGCAGGAAAGTTTTTCATTCTATGATTTTGTGTCCAAGTGAAATTTTGCAAGTGATGGTTTGGATCTCTGCATGCTACTGCTAACGTTCCATTCTAACTGATCGCTTGTGCTTTTCACGAAATTTTACCTCTAGCTTGACATTAAAAAAGTTTCGACACATTCACTGAGTAATAAGAATTTAAATACTGAAACATGAAGTGCGAATACCGTCAATTAGTCTAAGGGGAACAACATTTGTTTTCCTAACACGTGTGACGACGTCACAGAAATAAAGTTTTCTTAGAGTTCCTTTGATAAATACACTTCCTTCATCAGACACATTCTCTGAAGAAATCCAATTTCGTGTGTATGAAAATGCCAGACTTCTTTGTTTATTTGATTGTAGGTGGAATGAAAAAACTCAAAAGGTTAAATGAAATAGAATAAATAATTTTAAATATTTTGAATAAATATGAAGCGTTTCTTTTTCCTATAATAATTAAGTTTTAAATATGGAAGTATTTCATCATTTTAAGGTGCACTATCTAATTTTACACACAAAATGCTGGACTCAGAACTTCTGAGGCACGTTTTGTTATGATCTTTTTGAAGGCAAGCTTCGATTTATCACATAATGAGTTCCTTATGAAAAAAATCGAGCCCAAGCTAATCTAAAATTTAAAATCATGATTCGTGAAAGCCTTCAGAAATTCGTTTTTCACTGGAAAAAATAGATGATCTATGGCGTTCATAAAATTCCAGCAGATGCAGTTGGAGTCACAAAGATTTACCGTGTCCTGTTTTGTAGGATTTTGATTTCTCGAGATCATCTTAAGTCTACATTTATAATCTTGTAGCATGATTGTTAATTTAAATTTTCAGCAGTTTTGTCCTGACTTGTATCAGCATTCTTAGATGCTTTATAACTCTTTGTTCAAGATAAGCTCTGGAAACCCACTGGCTCTTGAGATGAACTTTTTCTTAAAATGGCATCGGTTTAATGACGTAACTTTTTATTAGAAATTTGGCGTCTGACACACGAGTTGAAGCAAATATTTACTAGTTCCGCTCATTGCAACTTGTTTCTTTAGGAGTTTTGTACGTTTTCACTTGAAAGGACACCATAGAGGCTAATCATTTTAGTCCCACAAACAGCACCAGATTTTATTTGGGTGACGTTATGATTAGCTTCACTTTCACTGAGTGCTATTATTTAATTTTTAACATTACGATCGTTAGAATTTTTCGTTGACGCTAAACTAATAAAACTAGTTGCTTGTTTTGATCGTGCAAGTATAACGGTATCCTCATAAATATTCACATGAATCCATATATTTAGGTGAGTCAATGCATAACCCTACCTTGTAACCAACCGCTGCTCTTGGTAAGTAGCAGAGCAAAGAAGCTTTTATATGCACAATATTCCTACAGCATAAAGCATCCTTCTGATAGAGACCTAGCAAGGGCATATTCATTATTATTGGCTCAAGCTTAGCAACTGAGTTGGAAATATTTCGTAACTTTCAAATTAATAGTAAGTTCTAAACAAGAGAACCAGTCACTAAAACCTACAAGTAGAGAGGCATGCAAGAGTCTCTTCAGTATTTTCTTCATTCAATTTTCCTATAACGTGAGAGAACTAAATGCGATTTTCTTGGAAAATAATTTACGTGTTTTAAATTACCCTGTTCCTACATTCATCACGGAAGATGATGCTCAAAAATATTTTGAAGGGAATGAAAATTGAAAAATTACGTACCATCCTTACGATGAAACAATATATCTTCATCATTAAAAGTATTCAGAAACTAGCCTTGAACTGTTAGAATTTTGACATTTTTATACTTACACATAGAAATATATGTCCGATAAATAATAAATACTTCTAAAAACTTCAAAGCTTCATTATACTCTAAATAACAACAATGAAGCTGGGAAATTTGAGATGAAAACTCATAGAAATGTTGCTTTTTAAAATGTTGCAGACAAACATTTCGACTGCAACGATTGTTTTGTGTACCTAGGAAACAAAAGAAACAAGTTTCATTAACAGCTTTCAATGGAAATTACCATTATGAGCATGCAACTGAACAAAGTCCAGCACAATATGAAGCCATGATGCTAGTAGGAAACATCACTGCTTGATAACTGAATTCATTGACATGCTAGTTGCAACACACAACAGTACGGCAGTGGAAAGCGGGCTTTTGTTTGTTACTTGCATTAACGGAGCATGATACAGTCTATGTGTGTTTGTGTGAAGTTCTTGTTTTGCATTGCAATAGACCAGTCAGCTCTGCAGGAATTATTCGTGAGAGGTGCATTCCCAGTGTTTCAATTCCACAATTTTTCGACACGCCAGGTGCGAGTCTCATCACTGTATGCATTAATACTCAACATGCAAATAAAAGATACGAGTTTGAGCATACATCGGACAACATTCTGTGTTTCCGCATTCAATACTACACTATAGAACAGTTACAGTTTACTACACCCGTAAACCATGGTACTAAATCTTTCTATGAAACTAAAAATATCTATTGTGCACCTAATTGTTCTGAATTATCGTCCAATTTTTTTATACTCATAAGTTTCACCAATTATTTTAGTTTCCTCGTTCTGAGTTTAGAGAGTAGGGTTTTCAAAAGTAAATTCTGGTACAATGTAGGAATAGCGCTTGAACCATCTTGCTTCACTCATATCATGGTGATCTCTATAGCACACTACGATCCTATGCTAAGTAAAATCCTCCACTAAAATCCACTTCCTTTACTTGTCTACATGAACGCCACATTGGTGCACATGAAGTCATACTCTGCATGTGATTAAATATAAGCGTATTTGACAACTTTGTCATTATTCAAACAAATAACAAAACTTCAAGTCATACAAACTATGTAGACTTTTACATACATAGATTTTACATATACATATATTTATAGTATATAAATAGAAATATTAAATGTTTGACCTTCCAACTCTTCATTTATTGAACACTGTAGGTGTACCCACCCTTATACATTACCTAATCAAATGCACGATATAACTCGAGAAACAATTCAATTTGACTAAAAATACGTGTATATGTAATGCAATACAAAGTTTTCTGAACCAGTGAAGTAATCTAATATATATATGATGGTATCCCTAGTCACTGCTTTAGGGTTTAAATTCTGCAATTAAAAGAAGAAGATATTATTATAATGCATAGGCAAAACAGTGTAATGTTGTGGGAGTTCATGGTCATGAGAGTTCATGGTCATGAGAGTTCATGGTCATGAGAGTTCATGGTCATGAGAGTTCATGGTCATGAGAGTTCATGGTCATGAGAGTTCATGGTCATGAGAGTTCATGGTCATGAGAGTTCATGGTCATGAGAGTGCATGGTCATGAGAGTTCATGGTCATGAGAGTTCATGGTCATGAGAGTGCATGGTCATGACAGTGCATGGTCATGAGAGTTCATGGTCATGAGAGTTCATGGTCATGACAGTGCATGGTCATGAGAGTTCATGGTCATGAGAGTTCATGGTCATGAGAGTTCATGGTCATGAGAGTTCATGGTCATGAGAGTTCATGGTCATGAGAGTTCATGGTCATGAGAGTGCATGGTCATGACAGTGTATGCTCTCATATACAACACAGGCCAGTGAACATCCGCAACAAATACAAGAGAAAGTATTTCGTTTTTAAATTTTATGATTTTCTGACTCTACAAGTATTTGTAGGATCATTCATCACTAAAATCCGCAAAAAAAGTTGCTTAACCTTCTGATACACATAATATCTAGCCGTAAAAAGGTCAAATGATTTTTTAGAATTTTAATATGGAGGGAATCTGAATAATATTTCCATTTATGATGCCGTTAATGACACTCTTAATGATACTCCTAATAACCACTAAGTTGATGGTACTACACAGTTAATGCGTGTGATAATTCTGATTATCATTCACTTTCTTTCTCCGTATTTTCTTCCCCAGTGCATTCTACTCGAAAATTATTTGTTTTTTCAATTCTCTCTTCGCCCACTTCAGAATCTTCAAAGTTTTGGAAAAAATTTTCCTCGGGGTTAAATATACATCCAGGCCCATACATACTGTTGTAAAAGTGTTCAGAATTCTTTAATTTACGTTCACAAAAGTAATTGCTACAAAGCAGTCGTCAGTTGAGATAACACGAGGAAAACCTTATATAAAAGTTGTCCGCTAAAGTCATTCTACCATGCTTTTTTGTTCCTAAAAACACATCTTGTTAACATTATTAAGGGCAAAAAGAACCATGAGATCTCGCTGGAAAATCTACATCATTCACTTTATTGTTCACCCTAGAGCTCACATTTTTTGCGATGGAATTTCATAAACCACTGAGAATCTTAAAAAATTGCTTCCTGGTAAGTTGCGGTCAAATAAAGTTTGAGAATTTATTAATTCTAGGAAGGACGTTTGCTCACAGTATAGTGAGTTCGAAAGAGGACTTGTTCATGAGGATTCTTTTATTAAGCTTACACAAGTTCAACTTAGAATGTTTTAATGACTAACCCACATGTTGTTCATTGAGCTATCTGTACCTCTACAACTGAACATAGCTCTCAATATTGCTTCGTCTGAGAAACAATTCATGAGTTGTACAAAAAATGGCTAAACTATCAAGTTTAACCATGTGGTTATTATTGCAGGTCTAACATGATGTTTTAAAAGAACTAAGATAATAGCCATTACATTTGAGTCAACGGATTTGACATTGTTCAGTACTAATTTCTTTCTGTGGTTTAATCTAAACTGAATATTCACGACTCCTTTAGTTTTCTAGTAAAAAATCTAGGATTGGTGGATGACGGTCCAGAAAGACATTGCAAAAATCATTGAAATAATTGTTCCATTATAGTTGTGGCAGTTCTACTTTACAGCTATACAAAGTGATGTACATGTTATGCTGGGCCCAACATTGGCACGTGGAGGCAGTTAGAATACTGGAATAATAACAGTATATCCTTTCTATACCTGTTAGTGAAGATAAAGATGTACATATAAATTAGAGGAGCCTTTAGGCCTATTAAGCAACAGTCAGTGCAGAAAGAATAATATATTATCCCCTTATAATATTGTTAATATTTCTTTGCTAGTTAGTTGGGTTAGTTGTAAAGACCCCATAAACCGAATGTTCAGAGGACGAACGCCACTTGAGCTTGCGATTTTTTCACATTTTCTTAGCATTTACAGAACATTACTTCTAGGTATGAAGTGTATGCAAACATCTTCATATATTTGTGCCATCTTTCGTATTATTCTTCGCTTAAAAACATACTTTTCAAAGGTCTTCAGTTTTTTTAGCCTATATTCATTGTCTCATATTTTAAATTCGTATGTTGAGCAAAATCCAGTATTATTTTTCACTGACGTTCAGTTGTTATTATTATATATCTAATAATTGTAATATAAATCAAAATATTTTCCTAACACTTGCTTTTTCGAAATGTTTTATGTTCAACAACTAGTGTAGTGCACTTTACTCACAATCAGCCTCTCAAATTTTGAGCAATTCAAATTATCTGCCGGAGACTATTTTTTGTTGTGATGTGCATCTATAAAGCTTACAAACAAAAGATACATCGAGTGCGGCAATACCTTTGAATTTCAGAATCCTGAGGAAGCTCTGCAGTGTAGTGCATGCTAAGAAAATAACAATACCTACCTCAAAACTTTGATGTCAGTCCCACATTTGTGGGTACCAATATTATAATTGCGGTGCCAGAATTATAACTGCACGGTCGCCCGTCCAACTTACGACACTGAGCAGCACGCACAGCCAGGGTAGCATGACGAGGAGGTGTATACTTGTATTTCCTTGGGGTAATAGGGTAATTAGTGTGGTCCACACTGTACAGTTCGTAGCACATCAAATCGCAGAACTCTCGATGCAATCTCCATTAACGGATCATGAAACACGAGCAAACTATGTGAGAAGTCTCAGTTAATTATCTGCCTGATGTTAACACGTACATGTTGGGTGTAAAACATGGACCTAAAGTAACGTGGGTTCTTTTGTAGGTATTATTCATCTTAATATCACCAATATTACTCCCATTACTTTTATTTGGTTTGCCACTGTAAGTTTCAGCACAATCTTGCATGCTCTCTACAGCGTAGTGTGACTCAATAGATGCAATTAAATACTAGAAACCAACACTTCTGTGACCTCAGATGATGAGTAGAAAGCCTATGTGAACTATGTATAATCATGAGTTGTTGTAGCACCTGAATGATTTACATTGTCATTTACATGTCCTATGCACTCAACATTTCAATGAAAGAGGTGTTTTCAGATATATATAATTAAAACTATTCTCATCCTTACTAAGGTACTACATACCATGTTGCAGCAACATTTTCTTTAGCTATGATGACGGAAACAAAAAAAACTAAGAGATGTGTGAGAATTACATGTAAACTACATATTACATGTTAGCTCCTTAATTTTTTCAATCTTCAATGGTCTCTCCGCTATATTGATTATTAGGATGAATATTTAAAGAAGTTTAACGAATACATTTACTGAATCAAAGTGAATAGAAAATTATTTAGAAACACGGTCGTGGTTTCTTCAACCTGTTATTGTAAGGGAGTAGTTTACATTTGTGTTAAATGAAGATGTTGAGATTCAAAATAACATTAAAAGTGTTTTGGTCATAGAAGTGAATGCACTGCACATGAGGAGCATTGTTGCTAGCAGTTGCACGCTCCCAGACACGTGAGAGCTCGAATGCATGAGTGTGTACAGCATCACGCTGTCCTTCCTCGCTCCCTCAATTACGACAGATGTGGTCGCTAACTTCTGGCCATCCTGTTCTTATGGAGACACGTGCAGGAGCTCTGGTGGAGGTGGTCGAGCTGCTGGGTATTTACCTTAACTCGGCGTTTTAATTTACGTGTGCTTGCCTGTACAGGCTGGGTACGACGCGCGGGAACCGAAAAAATATTATTTTTAACTAAAAATTAACATACACAGCAACTCTGGTACAAAGGCACCGCAAAGGTGACTGTTAGACGAGAGAAAAATGTAATTCACAAAGTAAAACACTTCTCTGTTTTCTATCTCTATACATTTAGCTGATGGGTCAAATACTAAACTTGCCCGATTCTTTAAATATTAGAGGCATATTTGTGGTGTTTTCTATTTTGGTTTGTTATTTTAAGACCATCTGAAAAGATGAAAAACGCTACAAATGTATACATATGTAGTGAAACTTTTGAACATCATTTATTGATCACTGTAGGAAAAAAGTATTGTAAAAGTACTAAAACTAGTTTTCCTAGTATTGTAAAATTATCAATAATCTATACTATAATAAGAGCCGCGTCCGTCCGTCCGTCCGTCCGTCTGTCCGTGTGTCACACTCTTCTAATCGATAGCTTTGATAGCAACAAGGATAAAGCTTAAGAAATACAAGAAATCATTCTATTGCATTATTTTTCTGGGGCAATTCAATTCCCTTTCACTTACATTATGGTGTCCAGAATACACAATCGGTTTATTTTTACAAATGGAAATTTTCTTTGGATCTTTTTCTGTTGAAATTCATCATGATGCTTTGATATTTTTAATTGATAATACGAAAAAAAATGTTTTAATTTAGTTTGACCAGTAACCTGGCTACCACTTAGTATAAGGCCAAAGATTTCGGAAATTGAGTTTTTGTTTTCGGAATTGGGATTTTCTTGAAAATAGTTTTAAAAAGGTCTCTTACTTATGAGCCACCCTGTATAATAGACGCTCTTACAGATTTGGATAAGAGGAAATTTCGTAGGGTATACATGTATTGTAAGCATTGTATTGTAGATACCAAAGGCACATCCATCAATGGGGAAACTCTTTCGCAAACCCCGCGTGCATTGGCAAATTAAAACGAAAAATTTAGTAAAAACCGTGATTTTTCACGTGTGGATCTAGTAATACTAATAATGGAGTCGTGTGGGAATTTTGATCTGTACTGAGGTATTTATTCATACTCATGAGTATGAGGCTCTCTTGACCAGTTCAGTTTCCAGTTGTTAGAAGCTATTGTGTCTGGCGCTTCTTTGGTGTAATTGAACAACACGATTACACAATTTACAGAAATGCACATTCCTCTTTCAATTGTTTGTTGTGGTGTTTTAAAGGAGAGAATGCCAGGGTATCCTTCATCGCAATTGATTACAATTTTTCTATATCGTTCTTTGAGCATCGGTGAACAGTTGCGAGATATTTCCAGACTGAATATACTTTCAAATCAGTTCCTGGCAATGTAAAAACTGATTTATTTGCAAATTATCGGACTTGAATTGATTTCGATCTGTGAGGTCTTCTGGCAAGAAGTTAGAATTATCAGTAATTCAGGAACCTCGAAATTGTAACCTGATTTAATGGCTTTTGTTAGTAAAATAAATATAGTTTTATGGAGTATGTTATCGAACTGCAAGGGAGAATGTGAACTAGCCTTGTTCAATATAAGCCAGAGGTTCATTTTACTACGTCAGGAGGTATGCACATATTTCATATTTTCCTGTGTCCCAAGATAAAAATCATCTGTATTTCCAAGTGCTAGTTATTTTTTTCAGAATTATTCTTTATCTCACCATTCCTAATCTATCTTTCATAATTCTTTGGTTTGAACAATTTGTAAGTTATTTCTCTTTGGTGATTTGAAAAACGATCAAGTTCGTTCTTCCATCAAAGCTAAGGCACAGAGTGTCCATGTAGGAAGACATGATTGAGAGTGTGATTCTCTCCCTCTACCTCACACTGATGCCTGAGCGTGATTGGTGTCTGACGGCACAAGGTTTGGGTTGCAAGCCAAGAATGAACCCCTCAGCTCGTTTATGTTCTCTTATTCAATTCTATTCTAAAGAACTAGTGGTGAAACAGTGCAACCTGATAACATTTATGAATTGGCTGTAAAATTCTTAAGCTATCAACCAGTTTCTCGAGTGATAACTACATAATGTATTCCTGTTTAGCCACTACCTCCGCATGTCACTCATAGGGAATATTGAATATAATTCTAATTATGCTTATATCATTAACAGTAAGAACGTCAGAGACCGAACGTGTCTGATAGAGGACATGATTCTGTTGTATAAGTAGCAATAACTCTAAAATATTGTTATTATCGCTCAGTAGCAGTCAGGTTGCTGTAGAGTGTAGAAATCATGAAATCATAGTTAGGCGGTAGAGCGTTAGAAGTTAGTCATTTTCAGTGCTGGAAGCGCGTCTTTCATTGCAGTTAAATTAACTCTAGGGTTGATATCTGCATCTACCAAGCCAAGATAAAATTTCATTGCTAGGAAATTTTCAAGTTTCAACGTTCACTAAACCTAAAAAATCAATCTTTTCATCGCAATTTCTTTCCTCACACTCACCAGTTTTCATGTTGATTTTTTGATGTTTAGATCGGAGATATTCTACGTGCCTTTTTTCTTTTCCAGCAACTAAGACTTTTTACTGGATCTTTCTCGACGAGCTTCATTCCTTCATTAAGTTTTTTAGATTATCCTCATTTTCTTTGGGAATATTCCAAAAATTTCTCTTCCTAAGCCAACTCTTGCATGCAGGATTTTTCAGTTAACTAGGTTACATTTTGAGACTGTGATATTTCTTTCATTTATACCAATTTTAGTTCGATTTTATTACACTGAAGGTTGCCATTTTGAACATTTTTTCATTAAGGTCGGATAACTCAAAATTATTAAGTGTAGATTTAACATTAATCAGTTCACTTTCGTATCTAGGGCAATGACTTTTGATCAGTCCGTGATTTTAAAGATTACGTTGCTTCCTGCAACGATTCCCTTCACTGTGTAAAGTTCTGCCTGCTATGAATGTCAGGTTAATGGTTAGTGATTATTCATCCACAATCTCATTTTTGCGTACGACTGTGCTGCATTAATCAGAGCGTTTTCTCTTTTGAGTTTCCTCACGTCGAAAAGAAGTGAATTAGGTTGAAGGTAACGCAGAGGAGCGTTGAACTTCTAGGTCCAAATCTTGCAGAGAAGGGACGACGTGTTGTGTGAAGTATTGTTAGTGAATTAAATACGTACGTTTTTAGGCAAAACGTAAATCGAATTACTACAGAGTAACTGCTATCTGATAACTCTCATTTTCACAGTCATAAGCAGGGAAATGGATGCGTAGTTGTGAGGGTATTTTGTATGTTTATTGCTGACATGTTGATGCCATAGCCTTTTCAAATATACTTTAAAAAAAAAGTAAAACATGTCTTATTTGGGCACAAACAATTTTTTCCGTCGCAAATTGTTTAAATAATTCCGAGCTGTATTTGAAAACATGTCATTTTATCATTAGCATCGTAGTGAAGGTGTTTTAACAAAGATATCTGACTTGCACGATAGTGTGAAAAGTACTATTTCATAATCATGGCTGAACAGTCTTATAAAACACGGTCAGAAGAGATTTAATGATTCATAGAAGTAGAGTGTAGGTACACTGCAAACAGCAACGGTTGCTTACATCTTAAAAAGTGCTCAGAGGCACTCATGTGCAGCTCCATTGAAGTTTATCGTACACTTTAGTTACTGGAAATGTTCACGTATATGAATATTTGACATCATTAAACGTTTTACAAACCAAAAGACAAAAGTATAATTTAGATTACCTGTGAATATAACCTGTGGAATTTTATTAATGACCATAACTGCACTCAGTTATGAAGAAAGAAAAGAATAACATTATGGATTGGCTGCAATGAATTGGCTGCAATTTATACGCAGTTCCGTTTCGAGCTCTGTTTTTTCAGTTCAATTTCCTGTGCTCTGATGTCCTAGTAAATTAAAGTCGAGCGTTTAGCAGTAATATTCAGCAGGGACAGCAGGGTATTTTCCAGCAACTCTCTGTTGTGCACTGAGAAGCAGGAGAGCGGTGACAGTCTCAAGACTTGATGCAAGACTTGATGTAAAACTTGGTACAAGACTTGATGTAAGACTTGATGTAAGACTTGATGGAAGAAGAGGGATGTTCGACTAGAGCGCAGCTCAGAGACTGCCGTGAGTTAGTCAAACTGTTGAGTTTTGTGCCCAGTTAGGGAGGAGAGCTAGTAACCGTCACTGTCTGGTGGAGGTGGTGAGGGAGCACGCGATTCTCGCTGTCTTTGAACATATTTTCCTAATAGTATAAGCTTATGCTATCTTGCTTGAACTTTTTGGATGATGGTAAAATGTCTACGTAGCTATTTTTGCAAAGATGAATTAAAAATGACTAAAACACAAGAGAATGGGTGTTTCGTGCAAACGGTAAAACATATATAAGAATAACTTAGTGCAATACGAGGATTTTGTTCATTCCGAATGGTCAGATGAACATTTTATAACACAGTCATTATTTTCTTCTTTAACTGCTACAGTATAGTCCGTGTGTTTTACTGGAGAAATTACAATTCTTTCCTTTCTAGTTTTAAGTTTCGCAGTTTTAAAAATTCCACACAAATGAAATTGATCAGGCTTTTACCGAATTTGATGTACTTTTTACGTGTAACTTCATTTACAGTTCATAAACGTAGAAATGTGAAACCTGATATCTTTCACTGCGTAATTTTTGCAGAGTAACGTCATCCATTTAAAATTATTTCAAACTTTACAACATTTTAAATTTCTATATTTCTGCACTCCTAATCATCACTAGAGATCGAAAGGGCTCTAAGCAAACGAGCTGGAGACACTCCCCGTGTGCATCTTCTCTGTGATCGCTCCGAGGCTGTCGTGCTGCGTCATGGAGCATTACGCTGGACGTCCGTCTGCTGGCTCTAATACACGTCACTGTCAACAAGTGCACTAATTTGAAATATTAGGATCATAGACAGGCAAAGCTTAGAAAACCAAGGCAGAAACTTAGGAAATCTGACAGAAATTGATCTTTATAAGCCAGAAGTACTAAGGTTTACAAATAGCGCAAGCACGTTACTAAATCATAATAGGGTAGCAAAGCGTAGCTGAAATTCAACCACAAAAAATATTGAAGGTATCTCAAGTTGTAGTATTAAAGATAGCAGTATGTAAAAGACCAAATTCAAAATTTATTTACTTGACAATGAATAGACTGTAAATAAATTTATGTACCTAGTAAATAGGCAACCAAGAAAAAAAGTGATGCTAAAGTCAAATCTAAGTTTAAATTAAGAAGCCCCGGGTCAAACTAGAAGTGTTTCTCATAACTTTATGCATTAATTGTGACATAAATCAATCATTCGAAAGCTAGAAAACCTTTTCTTCATGCATTGATTGTACGTAATTTAAATGCTCTCTCTAAAGTAAAGCTGGGACATGAGTAGCAGTCTAAGAATTCAAGCCCCACAAAGCTCAAGGCAGAATCTACTGGTTTCCGTTCATAGTTGTTCGTGCTGAAAAATATCCAATATAAAGACCGAGGAGATGAACTTGGAAGTCTTCTAGCATGGACAAAGTTCCGTATAAGCCCAAAGTTCCAAAGCTTATTTTTATCAAAAATCTTAAAAACTATCATATTTTCTGGTGCATCAGTTCATCAAGGTTCTTGGTTTTGGTGCCTAATAATTTGGGACAATTTTGTTTATGTTGTCTCCCTGGGACACGTTCAGAAACATTTGCTTCTCGGCACAAATTCTACCTACAAGCCTACTGAACATGAAAACTATTTAAATGCATTAAATTCACATGCTAATGTAAAGATTTGCACTCTCCTAAATCCAAGACAGTCGAGCTGCATTCGTTTTGGCGATTATGTAAAAAAATAAGTAAAACCTTTCAGTACTTTGAGGGATAAAAATATTATCTTAAGTAAATTTACCTCTTTTTATAGCCCATCGGAGGTTAAAAAAACAGCCTCGTAAAGCCTACTTCCCAAGCAATTCATTGGATGTGTTTTCGTTCTTTTTTCTGATATTTTTTCAGTGTCCTCACGAACTCACGGATTATTATAATCTGCTTCTATTATGGAAATAAGGAGAAAAAGGAAGAGGTGCATGCGGGCCCAAATGGCTTAGAATATTTCCTGCAGAAAAGAAGCTTTATTGTGTAGCTATTACGTGGTCAAACACGCTATGAGACACAATGTGTTTCAGTTTCTCGGAGTTACAGTAAGACAGCAGCAATGTTTAATTTTAATATTAAGGGCATTATCAATTTAAATTGACCGCTAGAAACAGGAACACCATTAAATTAATCAGAACTGCATTAAGGCAAAGCCAATCTCAACGTCAATAATGATATTGATATTGACCAAAAGATGCAACATCAAATTAATAAGAAATTTTGAAGCACAACAGCAATATCATTTTCCACGATTGTTAATCTATTTTAGACGGCAGGACTATAAATATGTACAATAAAATATTGAATGCATATTTTTTCAGATGCAGATTCACCGCTGTTTTTTTACATAAATGTTTGAGAATTGCTTTACTCTGCACTGTGACATACGCATCAAAATAACAGACTTCAGCTTCCAGTTTGGTAGTCACTGCGCAATGTCTAGACTGGCTTCTCTTCACTGGTACTGGAGGAGGTGAAGTATTTAGGTACAGCAAATAGTGTACAGCATCTTGAAGTTAAATGATCGAAGACTATCTAAATTTCGTTTACATTTTATTCATGCATCATCACCGGAATAAAAATTTGGTTTTCATGTGCATGATGCTCGATTTCTCTCAAAATCATAGCACCATCCTAAAATTTCGCGTAAATGTACAAAATTCTATTTTTCAGTATTCCACTTACATGTTCCAATGAAAAAATGTCTTATTATCCTATGCATGCTGCTCAACTGAAAAGACAGTAGATATTTTTTAGTGCATGTTAATAACAATGGCAAAGATTTTTCTTCAACAAAATTAATACAAGGTCTGATGACGTATTTCCATTCTGTGGGCATTCTGAGCACTTACATATGAAGGAGAATACGGAAATTTCCCGTTAGCTTTGAAAAGAGTGTAAAAATATCGACAGCTATCCGGAAACTGGAGAGAAGAAACAACATCTCAGGTTTTGCCTCTCTATGCACAGTTCTGTCCTGGTACTGCACTTGCTACACGCAAGTAATGCCCCTTAACAAGGATGACATAAAAATAGTTGTCTTGTGGGGGACTTGAAACTTAATATAGCACTAGAAGCTCTTTTCTTTCAAAATCCCAATCCCTCCTCGGAGTGCGTTCCAAACTAGGGTAATTTTAACAAATTCTGTTATTTCTTGTCAACAAAAGGAGCTCTCATACGACACGATGACATCGCATCGTCACAAATTTAAACTTGCTGTAGAATATATTGATTTCATATTATGAGCTCTCAGTTGTTGAAAACCATTTGAATTATACTGCCCCTGGACATAATTTCTATGTTCAAAAGTAAACTTCCTCTACTTATGTATGTGCATGTAATATTTTCTTAATGCTTGGTGCAATATATACACTGCACAGTTTGTGTGAATCTGATGAAGAATGTTAGTTTTATATACAATTATAATATGATAAGGAAAAGGATAGATTTTTTCCCTTAACTTTTTTCTCATCACTTTCATCATGACTAGCTCCATCATAAATATTCATAATACAGTGGTGTCCCCGTAATTAGAACACCTTTTAGCTCGAACACTTCCCGCTCTGAATACATTTTGAGAATAAATTTTGCCCTCCAATCTGAACGCAGTCTTGCAATCCGAACTCAAAAAAGTGCTTGCCAATGACGTCAGCCATTCGGCCAGTGCGCAAGAAGAACATCTACAATACTTGAACAAATTGTGTACTTATACATTCGTTGCTGGTATATATGCTGCATGCGCTCAATTACGACTGCTTGTATAATACATTTCCCTCCTTTGCTGGGGCTTTCCCTGCCTTGAAATTTTGCATGCATTTCTACCACTTTCCTGTGTTCCATGTGCCCATATTCAGGGATTGTATTCTGTGAAGAGATTGCCATGGCTTACACATTTCAATTTCCAAAATTCCGTACACGTATCAGTGGCTTACTTTTTATTTAGAAGAACAACGTGAGCTCTTGTAAAGTCGTTCAAAGATGATATCAGTTTTTCGTCCGTATTTTCCCGTAGTGCTCAGTTTCCTAGACCTTAACACCGACCCTGTACTACAAAGCCACAAAGCAAAAGACACCTGAAGTTCACATGTTCAGCTGCAGGGATCTGGTGGAGAACTTTATGACTGCTGCCTGGCAAACGATCATCTAAGTTTTGTGTGGGGCCCCGTAATGTGATCTCTTTTTTACCGAAGAATTACTTCCAGTTGCTCGTGTACTTTTTTAACTTATCTGACATTTATTTTTCAAGTGAGGGGTTACTTCCTACTGCTTGTCTACAGTTTTTAACTCTTCTGTCCAAGTTTTTTGTATGGTTTAATTTCAACTGCTCGTGTACTCTCTTGAGTATATCAATCATTCCATTTTCTGATGACATTAATTCATGCCTTTAGTTAGTATTTAGTCATGCCTTTTCAGTTTATTATGATGAGGTGTCTTCAACAGCATCAATAATCCTAAATCATTCTGTTTACTTCCGACAAATGAGGCTTCGTTTCCTAATGCAAATGAAATGTTGCTGAAACTGAGACGTTTTTATATCTCTGCGGCGGAAATTGTTTCGACTACTTTTTTGCTTCCTTCATTTTCTCTGGAGTATTCCGGAGGAGGTCATTTGCTTCAGATGCTGCATTCAAAGAATATTTTTTTTCATTTTTACGTTGATACAGAATCTATGAACCCAATTTCAAGACACGACGGATTCAGTTTCAGGATTTCAGTAATCCGATAGTAAGCGTGGAAGATGAATTTATACATTATGTTATATGAATTTGAAGTTTGATCATTTTAACACACGCTGTCAAATTTCATCTGGGGATTCATTTAGGATTATGAATTAATATTATCAAAAGCAAGTAATTCCAAATGAATGTATCCGAAAACGGAGGTTATAAGTACAAAAAATGTACTAGCATTTTCAAAAATCACTTATTTTCAGAAGGCAGAACAATTTCTACACAATCAACATATTAAGTTTATAGGTACATGAGAATAATCAGCTGATCATCAGTTGAAGTTCCGTTCTATTTTCATGGTCGAAAAGGAACAGTTCATCGAAAGCAGCTTCAATAATTGTTAAGAAATTAAGCTTGAATATTGAAAGGATTTAGATTGTAATTCGGTGATTTTAATAGAAAGTAATTCTGTGAGTTAGGAATAATTTGGTGACTTACATAGAGAATAATTTGATGATCAGAAAGTAGTTTGGTGACATTACTAGAGAGTAAATCGTTGAGTAGAGAGTAATTTGACGACGTTGAGGCAAAGAACGAAGGAGATGAAGATTGCAGGATAAGTCTGCGAATTTACTTGTAAAACTTACTTTCGAATTTTATGTTCTGCTTCTTATAGGAGTCATTTTATTTGAATAGTATGCCTGAACTTTTAGGCAGGACGTATCATGTGATGACTTAGCCAATTTCAGTAGAATGCTCCTGTTAATCGAAAACTGGTCATTTCTTGAGTAGATTAGACCAATCATGGCAGAGGAAAAACACTGATAGGGTTTCATGTTTTATCTTAGATTTTCATACAGAGCTTTGTTTCAAATATGTTTCTATTTAAGTTCTTCTCATCTTTCTGTATACAAGAATTTCGAATTTATTCATTCAACCGTTATAAATGAGTTATTATCCATGTTCATTCTTTTCATCCAAACCTTCCCAAAGCTCCCTAATGCTCTCAAATGCCAGCCAGCGAAATTCATTTCTAATTTCCAGTTCATTACTTCGATGACTTGGGTAGGTGAACAAAGCAGGACCTGAACTCGTTTTGTCGCTCAGATGCAGGCGTCCTGTAAAGCCTCAGAGCTAGTCTCCTCATTGTGGACTTGTCCTTCCAAATTACCACCGACTCTACAAATCCAGCCTTCAAAAGCCCACTGGCAAACGTTTTTTAAACTGAAAACATAAATTTAGACGCAGGGGGCTGGAGTTCCGGTTTTTAATTTTTGTGTACGACTGTAGTTAGACACACGGAGATCTACGAGAGGAATCCTATAGGTCTGAGGCAAGAAAGAACATTCGAAGATTAGGAACATGGAAGGAAGAGAAGGAAATACATTTTTCCATGGTGCATCTCTTTTAAATTATACTGTGATGACCTAATGCCAAGAAAATTAACTTACTGGCTTCTACAACTATAAATACACGATCGTCAGTTTTGTTTCAATCATTTACGAAATTATTGAGTAATAATACGGTATTAATAGCTAAAAATAAATAACGGACTTACGTTTTTTATCAAAAAAGCTTGACTATATTCAAAAAGAATAAAAATTTTACACTCTGCTATAGACTTTTAGAAACTATAGAAAACACTACACAGTTTTTGGAGTGTTGAGATAAGACAAATGGTTTCTATGGGAAATTAGGTTGATCGATTATCGTATGTTACCTGTATACCGTCACTTGTTCACCACACGCCGTGTTTATCACTAAAGGCTAATGCCCTTTAAACTTACTTGGGAGAGAAGAAGTAATTAGCTCAAGAGGAGCAACAAAGGAATTTATCGTCTACGTCACGTGATGAAGGTGGACGAGAGCGCAAGACCGTAAGTTCTTCTTCATAGACGTCAGTTCACTCCGCTTTCAATTTTTAGCATAATTCCCGTACACTACCTTCTCTCATAAAATTGTCACCGTATACTTTGCTCTTTCTGCAATAGGTTTCAGCAGCACTACGTCCATCTGCTTGTAGAGAACGGATTACACTTCGTGTCTCATATATAGCGGGATCATCGATCATAGCGGTCATGTGCAAAGGCCCACACCTCAGGCAATCAGGCAGTGTTCGTTTTAGCGATTATGTAGAGAAATCAGTAAGAACTTGTTGTAATTTTGGTAGTAAAATTATTATGTTATATAAATTTGTTTTCTTTATGGTCCATCAGATGCTGGAAAAACAGCCCTCGTATTTTGCCTCATATCGATGCTGAGCTCTAATGTCTTAACCATCCTGCTGTAAATAAGAGAATGAGTATGATGATGCTTCTTGCACTACGTTATGTTCATTACTGTATTCTAGAATGTTCTAAATGAATATTTCACAATACTCTGTGCGTAAGACATAACGTGACTTTCTTATAACAGAATGAGTCGATAGCTTTAGAACGGAAATTGTTGTATTGTAGTAATATTTTTGGGAATTTTTTTTTATAGATGTTCATATCAAGTTTGTTCAATTACATATAATTATCGTTCTAAAAACTGAGTTATAAATTCCGTTTCCTGCACTCGCAGTTTATAACATGAAGAGCTAAGAATTATACGTGCATTAAATTCTAAGATGTGAATAAAAGTATTGAACGTTGGTGGGTGTACAATTAATTTCATCTTAAACTGTACATCTCTACGTCGGGTTTTACTGCCTGTACATATTATGATTTTTGTGAAGATGACCAAGTTTTATTCTTTTTAGGACAATAAAAACCAAAAAATAATAAATTTCTAGTTTTATTAAGAAAATTAGTCAATGTTTCTTATGAGACAGCGAACACAACAGTGAAGAAAGATATGGTAGAGAAATACTCGTCGTTTGCAGATAATATAATTTATGTCTTACTTCACTTTCTTTCTATTCCCACAGAAGTATTTACGTATTTCCGAGCTCATAAGAGTTCTATTTCAGAAATTACCTCAGCAAGACCCCTGAATATTCGCTCGGCTTGCCACATGCGATGGAAAATTCTGATTTACATCGAAATTGAATTGCTTGACACAGATGAAATATGAACTGTGAATTCGATAGACGATGCTGAATGGCTTGCTTAAATTTTTGTTAATCGATGCTGCGCATGCCTAACTTATTAAAAATTGAAAAATAACGTATTTCAAGCACCTATCCGGTTCAGTATTAATCTTTCATTTCAATTGCACAACAAACTTTTGTTTTTATTTATTGTTATAATATGAATTAAAATTCATGCACTGTTTTTCGACTCACCTAATTTGTGTAGGAAATGAATAGCGAAATCCAGATTGCGGTTCTCTAGCGCTCATAAGCCGGATTAGTTCACGATACGGTACCACTTAAAGGTATCACAGAAACCAGTAGGTAAAATTGAAATAACACAGTAGGTTACTTTCATTAACTATCGTATTTATTCGCATTGTATTTTATAAATATCTCAGGTAATGAAGCGTTCACTCATAATTATGCGAAAGCTGAATCCTTCCATCCTACATCAGACCCAATTACAATGTAATATAAATCACCCTTGGCATAGAATGTTTTTATTTCCGTACTGCTTGATACTGTTGAATACTGGACCTCTATTACTGTTTTTTCATAGCGCTTAAGAAATATAGTCTTTGAGCGATGTCGTTTTAACTGATAAGAAACTTTGTTAGAAAGCTAGTTAATGTTATGTACTTTGGTATCTTATCAGTAGTCAGTCAAGCTTCAGGAATGACAGTGATTTGTCATTACTGGGTGCTGTCATGGCTGAGGAATGACTTCTTATGTCCCAGTTATTACCCAGTGGTATGTCAAGGCTGAGTAATGTCTTCTTAGGTCCTAGTTATTACCCAGTGGTCTGTCGCACCTGATTAATTAACAAGTAACAATAGCACCTGTTGAATATCGATTCACTTGTCTAATAATAATAAACACTCGCTAGCGTCTAGTAATGATGCAGCTTCTATGCAGGGATGCACTTTCATCATTCAATAGCATAAATGTCTTGACTCGCGTTCACAAACTCTTGTATTCTAGTTTAATGAAAATTTTTTTGACGCCTCTTTTGTCCAAGTTTTGTAAATTATATTAATTCTCGAATAGTGCTGCAGTTACAGTAACTTTGTGAAGCCAGTATTTTTTGGTGGCAGTTTGAGGCGTGGTTAGAAGGGCTGTATTTCAAACTCTGTTTTAAAATCTCATAAAGAATTAAACAATAAGATACATTGTGCAGTCTATAGCTGAGAGTTTTTCCCATGTCAGTTTTAACAGCTATACAATTATAACAATTACATTGAAAATCAGGGTGACAATTGTAAAGTTTGGAGCAAATAATAACTAAAGTCGCTGAGACAACAACACTCTTGTTTCTTCCAAAATTTTCAATCGAGCTTACGAGACAGTCACGAAAACAGAGCAGATCAACTGAAAACTTGCAAAAATATTATTTCATTACTGCAACCCTTGAAATTATCACCTAAACTACTGATTCCAGAAGCCTGCCAGCAATGCAAAGTTTGATGCTCTGTGTACCCAGTTTGTGTTCTACAATGACTACTCATGGCAATGAATGTATCACTACACAAAAATTCTTTATTACTGATCCCAACAGTTCTCGGTTACATATCCTGTTACCATGCATATTATGGAATGTTAAGGTTTTGGTTTTGCATAGCAGTTGTGCTAAAAAGAAGTAGAAAAAACGCGTTGCCTCCACATGGATCATGTCATTGAGTAAAGCTAGGTGGTCAGCAGTCAAAACTTTTTTCTTACGTAAGGAAAACAAATTTTGTTAGTGCTTCATTCTCAACAGAAGAAAAAATAAATGTTCAAAATAATTAATATTAAAACATTTGGGTTAAATAAGTATATCAGAGTTTCATATTAATATTCAAAAAGGTTAGTACATCTAAAACATGATATTAGGCGGTATTTGTTCAGTGAACAGTTTAGTGTAATCTAGTACCGATCAAAGTGTAAAATTATTTAAAATTGAATTACAAGGAAATTCGACATGAGTACGAATTTCTGCATGTTTTTTATCGTTCGCGTAGTTTTTATTGAGGAGTTGCAAATGGGTGTTTCTAAAAACAATTGAAGTAGGAAATAATTAATGCGTCACAGTGAACAAGGAACTAGAAAATTTTCTAACACATCACAGAAAAAGCATTTCGGATCGTACATAAAAAATAACAATAACTGTGATGCAGAAATTTGAAAAAGTATTTAGATCTCAATTTATTTCCCTTTATGTTTTGATCATTTATTCTCTTATTTCACGCATTGACCTGCATCATTCTTTTAGAATCTGTGATTTTATGTTCCCATCAGTTACTGGGAATAGCAATTGCCTGTTTGACATGAGATACAAAACATCTACTTATCCTAGTTTCAAATTTTGCCTTAACTTTGCAGATGAGTTAACTTATTTTTGTTAGTTTGTGCTCCTGAGGAGAGTAATGTTCAAAGTTAAGAACTTACAAGACTGCAAAACATTCAGAGGAGGACTAAGAAAATTAATTGATGCATGGTCTCGTTGGTTTGACATTCTACACAAACTGCATTAACACTCACGGCACAATTTGCACTCAAGCGTACGTTCTAGCAACAGCGTAGTTCAGTGAGTGGTGTTCCAACCAAACACGTACACCTGTACGAACACACTAGCTTTTTCCTGCGTTACAGCACATACAGTATGCTACAAATAAGTAGGTAAGAAGTCCAAAAAATTGAATAAAATGACACACCTGAATGACTAAATTCAGTTATTTTCACCCATCACAAGAAAAAAGAAATCTCTGAAGGTGGATGAGATTTCTGGACACGTTGTCATTTTGTTTTTTGTTATTGCTGAGTTTAGAGACACCTTATTCATAATATACGTGTACTGTAGACACGGGTATTTCATCACTAAGATTCATGATATTAACATACCAGTGCAGAATAACTATGGTGAGAGAGGAAATTGAATATCTAATTTTTTGTGGGAAAATATTTTCAGTGTATATTAGGGGTACCGAAAAGTTCTGTCCTGATTTTGTTAGGAATAATAATTGAAAGAAATAATACTGAAAAATCTTTATTGCTTAACAAAATAGTCACCATCATTAGGTATAATCTTTGTCCACCTACTTGGGAGCTTTCTAATCCTCATTTCAAAAATATCAACATCTATGGAAGAACTAAAGGAATTGAACTCCGCTTCAACCTCATGAACATTTTTGACTCTTTTTCCGCTAATGAATTGCTCTAAAGAACGAAATAAGTAAAAATCTGATGGAGCAAGGTCTGGCGAGTATGGTGGCTGAGGAAGAACTGCCCAACCTAGGGACTTTATTTTTTCTTGAGTTTGTTTGACATACCAGGGTCTAGTCTTACAAAATGACTCCTCTCCTGTTCACTAGAGCAGAACATTTTTTCGTAACGATGCATTTAAACGTTCGAGTTGCTGACAGTAAAGGTCTGCAGTCACAGTTTTTCCTTGTTCCAGTCACTCAAAATAAAGAAAAGAAAATGAAAGAAAAGAAGACAGGACTTTCCGGTACCCCTAATGTTACAAAAAGATTCCTGAAATATGTTAAGGAATTAATCAAGACCCGGGTTGTTTAATTTCATATGAAACTGGTAATGGTAAATTGGCAACTGTTATGTAATAGGCAGTTTTGTGATGTAAAAAGTCGATAATTTTATAATTTTTTTTGGAAAAGCTGGACATCCTATGATAAACTAAATGTATGAAAGCGATGATAGTAAATGAAAGCGCATTCTCATTAAAAAATGCTTGTATAAACACAAATGAGCTAACTTCTGCAGCAATATGTGCTTTGGGCAGTTTCTAGATTAAACAAAACCTCGGTAGCAGGTTTTTGAAAATTCAGTGGCGGCTGAATTTTTTTTTGCTGCAGCAAAAGCTCATTTAATAAAATTTCTCTCACCTCTGGTTGACGGCTGCTTCATTTTTTCTCGATTTTGCGACTACACGATGGAAACTGGATAATAAATAAATTATTTTGAAATGTTCCTTTTAAAAATTCTGCCTTATTTCAAACAGTTTTTTATCGCATAGAGACAACAACAAAAACGAAATATTTGTTCAATTATAAAATATAAGCACAAAGTAATGACTGCTTCATACCTGGCGTGGCATATTTTGTGCAAAATATACTTTTAATTAACGGAGCCTCATGCGTACAAACGCACAGGGTACTCGCTCTCGGTTTCTTTCTTTATCTAGCACATCGCTGTTCAAAACATTGAGTTTGTACCAGAAGAGTTTTCCAATGTTCTCGCTTTTGAGGTTTTGCTGTGCAGTGTGGACGCTGGACTGCCACACTTTTACAGCCTGGCTTTATCGAAATCTCGTTACAGTGATCGGATGTATCGTGTAAACTCACGCTAGTCTACAATTAAGACTAAATGATCTACTCATGTGATTATCATTGAACTGTAAATGTAAAAACAGAACTTTATTATTGATATGATATAGAATATAGTCGAGTGGTTCATTCTTGGCTTTTTACCCAAGTTCCATGTTGTTAGACACCAATCATGCACAGGCATCACGTAGTAGCAATGTAGCAGAGCACAGTACCAATAGACAAACAATATTGTCTCCTCGTAGGTATTTTAACCAAAGCGATGCTATGAACAGCATCTTAGAGAGACACGTATACTGATTTGGAAACAAGTCCTCGATTTTTGTGACATTTCTTCTCTGTGGTGAGGGTAAATTGTAAGAAATTAAAGGTAATTGCTTTGAACAAGTGATGTCAAAGAATAAATTAACAATTTTTTACCGATGAATGAAATTTTCTCACTGTAAAATAAGACTAAAATTCGCAGTGTAGGATGCAAGCCGTGGTGGTTTCCATACTATGCTCCTAAAACAAATAAACGTGCAAATTAGTTGTATTGTCTGTAAGCGGTCAAAAATAATACTATAATATCATAAAATTTGATATCCAAGTTTTTTCTTCGAAAAATTTCTGGTGAGGAGGAACGTTAGAGTTTATTAAATGACTCCACAGTTCTTATTCTCAACAATTAAATAAATATCAGCTTCTAAAAGTTACTTCAAAGTGATGCAAATTTTTCAGAAATAGAGCTTAATGTACAGAAATAGGAACTCATTATAAACATAATTTGTCTTTCGAAGGTTCCCTTTACCTGAAGCTGTCTGAGACAAAAACTGTTTTCAGGTTACGGTGGAAATACTCTTATGTGGTCTGCAAAAAATAAATATTGTTTTTCGTGGCAATAATATTTTTCAAAATACCCGTTTGAGTTAAGAAACGTTTTCAAGGCATTCATACAAACACGCGAGGGAAAAACGCCTGTGATCGATCTTTGCAAATTTTAAAATCTGGCAAATAAATACAGAATGGTAAGTTTTTCTTCAATATTCGTTCCAAAATCATTGGCTTCTAAAAAAATCGTTTTCGTGCAAAAGCCAATTCAACAGAACTTCGGCAAAACGAAAAGTCGAAGTTAAACGCTGAAAGTTGTGGATGTGCAACGCTCCTATGTTCAAAGTTTGCAACTTCGGTTCATTGAAGCGTCAACGAAATTCATATTTGTAAAAGAAAATTGGACTGCTATCGCTTGTAACAAATATTTGCACTTTAATGTATTCTAAAATATTTGACCGAATATCTAGAGGAAACTTCCATAAGTTATTGTGAAACAAATCATATGCACGTCATCTCGTGTATCAACACTGCATTTCATCAAGTACCTGTGTACAGTACATGTTCCTTGTTATTTACTCTAAGCTTCTTGATATCCATTTTACTACCTTAGTTCAAATTAGTGAAACTTAGCATCAGCTGGTACCTGTCAGTGAGACTTAGTCTCAACTGGTACTGGCACGGAAACTTAGTATCAACAAATATTGTTCGTTAAAGTCATCAAGGTTTGGCATGTACCGGTAGAAATCCCTAAGGATGAACATTAAATGGTGCCAGTCATCCGAGGAAAATATTTATCAATTACAGTCATTATAACTTTGCTCTCACCGCCACATGTAACTGAAGCTTAGCAGTTGCCCCTAACCATCACTAATCTCAGCTGTGCATAGAACTAGTCACTGTTGCACGTATTTAACGAGTACTGCGATGCGCTGAGCAGTTTGTGCGGCACAAAATGTGAACAAGAGAAGAAAAACATTCAGGTAAAGGACAAAAACATTGATTTAGAACCTACAAATTCATTCTTGCGATATGTCAAGCCAGAATCTTGTCTCAATACATGATTTTCCAAAATATTCACAAAGAGTTTGTCGAAAATCTTAAAAAATGGAAGGTCGATGGACGCATCATAAAGTGCTTTCCTCAGAGGTCATCAATAACATGGCGTCTACAAGAAGAGTTTTCTCTCCATCATCATCACTTTTCACTTCGTTTAAAATACTCTCCATTTCCTTTCCGCATTTTTTCTTGGTCCCTTCTACGGCTTCATGAATTGCTAGCTTGCCTTCGGAATAAAATTTGTCTCCAGTTGGACGGTCAGATTTTTGATGAACCTCTGACGAAACTTCAGCCTGCAGACCCGGCAGTGTCTCCGCTGTTCTACCACCAGCCGCGGCCTTAAAATCCTCCAACAAATGCTTTACTCTATCGCTACTTTTTTCTCTTCCTAAGATCCCCTCATTACCAGGGTCAAAATTATCAGAGGATATTTCGCCTGCTTTCGTCATTCTAGAGGACTTTTTCATTTTGGTTCCGTGCTTGGTAAGCTCGACGTGAGGCTCTGCCACGTCGCTCAACTCGTGGAACGCTTGTGGTGAAGGCAAGGACAAGGACGTCTTCTGTAGTACCAAAAATCAACACATGTATAAAAAATGAAAAATCTCACTAGGAATATGAGCTAATTATTATCAGAAAATTTATGCTGCATTTTATTAGAGCTAGTTAATGGTGTCAGTTGAGGTTAGTACGTTCAGTAGGCGATGTACAGGATATCTATTGAATGGAAAATTTAAAAAAGAAATACGAGTAAGCCTGTGCGGTAAGTCATGAAACAAAATGATGTGAGTTGTATGGTTATGCTATAAAGGATTTGAAATTCATGTTTATTCTTCATTTCAGTAAAAGAATATTAATTGCAGATTCAGCGAAAATATGAAACACGAGATCTGAAAATTAGAAGGACATTATGTTTTTACTAATTTTGAAGAATTTATTGTGCTGAAAGCAAGTTGATATCCTGTCCCAAATAAATTTAGACGCAAATGTGTTGATAATTGGAACACCATGAAACATATTTCATGTTCATTTCTCAGTCTTAACAAAAAGAATTACAAAAATAAATAAAAAATTAAGGTGGACAAATTTATAGTCGCTCAATACATTTTCACAGGAGTTTAATTAAAGTTTATTATCAATGCAATTATTTTTACTACATTATTCAGATAGTTATTTCACCCTAAAGGCAAGAGAAGACAAGTTTGAATTTATTTCAGTCATGTAGAATTATTTGTAAACGACGATATAAAAAATTACATTTAGTGTTAGTAAAACGCAGTAGAAACATGTTTTTAGAAATACGGAGAATATTAATACCGAAATAAATTATTAGCAAGTAACATTTGGGGTAGTGAGGCTTCACATTAGCATTCCTTAAATGTAAGACCATTACCTGATCAGTGGTACGAGGAGTACGACCAACTTCTGCTCCGTCTGGAGGACAAACAAGAAAAGTTATTTTGGTTTCGTGTCTTTCTGTCACACGCATGCACCTTAACCACGCACAAGCATTTCAGTGATACACACGTGCTGCAATCATACACAGGCCCCAGGTCAGCCATACACATACATCAAAAATAAACAGTATCTGGTGTGGTCGAGATGACCAAAATAAGAAAGCTGATCCCCACATGAAAATGTTGTCTGGTCATGGCTGATTTGCCAAATATTTCTGATCATAATTGATTTAATAAATATGTTGTCCTCTTATGGCTGATTTACTATAGAAGTCTTGTCATGGCTGATTCACCAGAGATGTTATGTGATTTTGGCAGCTCTTGAGATTGAACGATGACACTTCTTTCAAGAATTTGACAGAATTTGGAAAAATATTTAAGGTCAAATGATTATTTAGGGAACCAATTGTTATTCAATTTTTGTCATTTTCTATGCATTAAATAGAAAAAGTAGATGTCAACATCAATGACAAGTCTTGAAATCCCAGAAAAAGTTGGATGTGAATTCTGGGATCCAAAATCCTAAGATGAGAGAGCTGCGCTCACTGGATTTAGATTTTGAACTCAGTGACTCCCAACATCTCTTTCTATTTTCCTCGCTCCTAACTTCCTTTTTAACATCGAGTGGCAGGAGAAAGGAGAGTAAATTGAGGATTTGTTACTTTTTACAGATCTTACTTACTGTTTTTTCTATTTTTAGCTCGTATTAGTCCATGGAAAAGTTAACAGTTTTGGTAGACAAATTGGTTGAACGAAAAACTTTTCAACTTTCATCGACTGAAGGAAAAATTTTTGTTGATTCTTTCCCTGATAATTTATCGTTGTTTATAAAAAATACATTTTATTAATAAACTTTCAGTGAATTAGAACTTTGACTAACATGTTTCAACAAAATAAACAATCACTTAAGGAGACAGCAACGAACCAAACGAACGCTTATCAATAAGTCCACACGAAAGGATTTCAACATGGATGTAATCAAACGAAAATACAATTCAATGAAAAATCGAGGTCCTGAAAGAATCATAAATTAGTTGAAAACACTACACTATTGTAAAGGAGGGGAAGAAGCCTCTCACCCTCGTCACTGGGGAAGCTTCCTTCTCTTGTTCTCCTTCCATCAGGCGTGGAGGCCGCAGCTGAGGGCTCCTCTGCACCCTCTCCTCCACCAGATGACAGCGAATTACGGCCTCCTTTTTACGAGAAAATGCAAGTTGTTGTTCACCGGGAAACTATCCTTCAAGTAATTTTCATTTACAATTAAATCTATTTGCATGAATATTTTCTTCCATTTTACCATTTTCTATAAATTACATAGGATATGCATTGAATTACATTATACATACTCATGAAATTATATATACGTGTATATGTGAATTGTGAAGTGAGCGCATGAAAATTGAAATTAAATTTTCATTTCGCAGTTAAAGGAAATTATTCGCTTCTTTTCACTTTTCTTTATCATCCTTTTATTAGTTTCACATCAATTCAGTTTGTGAGCAGACAGTTGAGCTCAAAATATAATTGAACTAACTCATTGTTCTCTTTCCTAGTTCATCGGTAGCAACAAAACTGAAATTGACTCTCAGAGAAAATACAATGGTTGGCTTATGGAAAAACATCTCAAGTTGAAAGACCCTGATCCCACGACCAGCAGAAATATTCTTTAACAATAATTTTTTGCCACACAGTCGTGTTCAAAAGGCAACCTACGACACTGCCTGACAGCATCAAAGACGGGCCTTCAATGGTCACGATTATAAGTTTATTTGCTAGGGGCAGTAATCAGTGACAGATTATAGATAATGTTCACCTGCTACACGCTAGTCACCAAATGACGCAACCGCTCGTCAGGATGATGAGGTATAGAAACATTGTTTGTCGTCGTATAAAGTAGCAGGAGTCATGATGGTTTGTACTACAGTCTGCCATAAAGACAAAATTTGATCAATCATTCCTATTTTTATCCTCACTAGAAAGAAAAATAAAATTATTAACGTTTTACTTTGCATAGCGAAGTTTCAGTAACTTAGTAGAATGAGATCAGAAATTAAATAGAAACTATGAAAGTATAAACATTTATATCGAATGTTATGCAAAACGTGTTTGTAAGTATTTGGTAGTGCACATAAATTTTTAAATGAATAGAAAACTGTTCTACATGCTACTAGTTTCTTTGCCTTTTTGAGCAAAAATATTCTTCATAGAAGTTTATACAAGTCAACATAAAACAGAAAAAATAGAACATGGTTTTTGCAAGATGCAGAAATTTGTTTCTGAAACTTAAATTCAGAATATAATGAAAATTGTAACGAAAATACTTTTCTAACCTTGATGACCTACGAAAGGTTTCAAAACTATGAACAAAATTTGAAAGGATCACATCCTTTCAACCAAAAACCGCTGATGACAAAATCATCTAGCATTTGGGCGAACATCCTGCAGTTCGTGCACAGAATTACCCTAAACAGGTTGTGACTTTGCGTAACTGATCGATGTTGCTTTTGAAAAATGCACAAAATTTTTACCATTCCTTACATTAAGAAACACTATATTTTAAAAGTTTGTGCTGTACAATCATATGAACACATCATCAAATCTTAAAACACATGAGTTTACTATTTTTTGAAAAACTTACTTAAATTACTCAGCATTTAAGGAATATTTCCTCTGAAGGTTACAAAAAAAATAACACATCTTTTGGAAGTTTCAACGAACCTCTTGAGTGTCCCCAACACCGCTTCCGTCTACCTCTGCAGTACAGCTGCGACACAACTGCAACCAAAGCTGCACCGCCTGCTCACAAAAACAAGAGAAAAATGTATAAATCATGTAACCATATTTTACTCAATAGAGGATTAAAAAAATTGTTAACTGCCCCGTCATTTTACATGATAGAGGCTTAAAATTATGCTTCTGTGAAGGAGTCGTTATTGGAGAATTTTATTGCAAATGTTTCATACACATGATGAATGGGCCATAAATCAACGCTGGAATGTCATAATTACGCAGCAAAGATAGAATAATGAAGCTATAATTTGATCAAATGTAAAAATTAGCAGCAGTACTATTCTTTAATGTTTGAACATTTTTTAAATTCGCTTAGCTCTACTATCATGGGTGCTATGTTCACTCCACTAATCCGTATCTTCGATATCAAAATCATCTGGCTGGCGGTAGTTTGGACCGACATATATAAACATGAATTTATCATATTGTGTATGTAAACTGCTCGCAAAAAACGATTGAACACTCTCAAATCAGTGCTAAACTGTGCGATGTATAGCTGCAGACACTTTAGGCGCTGTTCATCCAGCTATAAAAAATGAAACCCTATTTGATAAGGAATCTATTCTCGCAATTTAGGGCCATCAAAGACATGAGCGTAATCGGCCATCTGAGCAATAAGTTCCACAGACACGACGCTAGCAGTGATCTATTGGACTACAAATCATAACTCTAAAATCTATTTTCAGGAGCGAAAAATCGTGACTGAGACAGAATTGGACGCTAAGTTCAATGACTTTTCTTAACATCAGGGTGGGATACTTGACTTGCTTCTCAAAAATGTTATTCTTCGCATTTCCAATCAGTGGAACTCTTGAAACTCAAACGTTTAGTGAGAAAATAAAGATGAAATTAGGTCTTTAATATTAGTTTCACAATCACTGGACAAGGAACACCGCATGCGTTAGCGACCGTTTGTGAAATCGATGAGGGCAATAGCAGAGTTATTCACAAAATAATGGGGATCTCGAGTAGAAGGATCTAATAACGAAACACAGTTAAAGAGAAAATGATAAATTGTGAATGGGCTAATATGACCTCATCATAGTCCAAGGAAAGTTAATTTACAGTGTTGCATCATTGTTTGAAAAGATTTCATTTTCAAAAATGAAACTCTTCAACATAATTCCAATGTCATAAACGACATTTTAACAACATCCAAGTAGCTTATTACTGGGACTGAATCAAGTATACCACTTTATCCAATCAAGTAGATGTCTATGAATTTTCAATTGCTTTCTGTTGCTTTGAAAACAATTGTTCATGCCACTAGTTTGAGACAAAAGGGACTTGGTAATGGGCGCAATAATCAGGTGCTGAGTTTTGCAATACATAGTTTATTGCTTAGTTAATTTTACATTAGTTTGGGCATTATTCGACCTCACATGTTTACTCTGATGACGTAGGATGATGTACAGCAAGCAAATTATTTCTGATTGTATGTAGGAGTCCTTGCTTCTCTGTGTTGTTGTTTCTACTTTATCTGCTGATTATTAGTGCAAATGTCAGTGAGATGCCTTACATAATTTATGAAAGTTTCTTAATCTCCCCTTATAGTCCTTGGCGATAAATATTATCAAAAATAGAGTGAATACTCATTATAGACCATAGTGTGTCGTCATAAGTGGTGAATGAAAGGCCAACCACGTAACCTAGTCAGTCGGTAAATGATTTCAATCAAATATCTAGTGAAAGTTTTAAATCAAATGGGTTAAGAAAGTTTTAAATCAAATGTGCAATGAAAGCTTTAAATCAAATGGGTTAAGAAGGTTTTAAATCAAATGGGTTTAGAAAGCTTTAAATCAAATGGGTTAAGAAAACTTTAAATCAAATGGGTTAAGAAAGCTTTAAATCAGATATGCAGCAATGCTTGAATGCTTGAATTTCCAAACATATTTTGAATAATTTCTGCAGAACGACAGATAGTTTACTGAGAACAAGGCTTTACCTTCAACTTTCAGTTTTGGGATATGAAAGCCTTTAGTGCTAAATAAGAGCTTCATTCGGTAAGAATGTTCGCTGAGTGTCCCCAGTACTTCAAGGAAGGATGTACATACATAGATACTGAAACACTTCTGACATCAGCTGAGGTGATAGGCAATCGTGTTCTAATATTTTAATGCAAAACAAATAAAATAAAAGGCATTCACACCATAGAGATCCTGTTTTCATTTGTGAAAGGCTTTAGTTTGGGGCTTCATCAATCTCAATCGATCCATATCGGTGATTTATTTCAATAATTTTTTCATTTGAATCCAAATCCACGTTCAAACCTCATTGGATCATAAGTGCCTATCGCGGGGTTCTCATCCACAGCTCATAGGAACAACAAGATGCTTGGAAATGAATTGTTTTGGCCCTTTTCTGCAGGCTTGCCGTAGTTCATTACGATGGATTGAGCGCGACTTTATCTCACTCAATTGTTTATGGTAATTAAGTTCGATTAAAAGAAAAAATTAATGACTTATTAAGTTAAATTGTAAGAAGCATCACGGCTGGAGGATCGCTGGCACGAGTGATGTGAACAAAAAAGTTTTTCAAAAAAAAGAGTTTTTCTAAACCTCAGACACTTTTCTTTAGGATTTCGAGGCTCATCTCATAACCTGAGGGAAAGCTTTCCAACATATCCTTTTTTATTAGAATCAGAAACATGTTCGCAATAAATTCTTTTAACAAATTCTTATGCATCTTCAGAGTCAGCGAAAAATCCTGGGATTGCCGAATACTTTTCAATAGAGTTTTGACAGATGTGTTGTCAACGATCATCTCCTTCACAAGCTATGTCTGTATGAAAGGATTTAAATTAATCTGTTCCTTGCTGTTACAGGATCGATCAAATCTTTGATTTTTATGTATATGCAAAACCTTAATAGATAACCTTTGTTATTGGGTTTTAATTTCATCAAAGTTAGGAGTCAATTGAGAGGCAGACCATGGCGTACTAGAGGCAAAGTTTAGCATCAAAATGACAGTTACTGTTTGATTCACCGATACATTTTTTGAATTACCGTCCATCTTTCCTTCTTTTTTATGTCATTTCACCTAACTTTTGAACTAAACATAATAAAAGATTAAGGTGAATTCTGTTGAATGCACCACACTACAGCTAGTGATCCCTACAAAGCTAGGAACTCTAACACAAACTCACCTGCAGACCACCCTAGCAGGTGGAGACCTGTGGCAGAGCTGACGGAGGCGGTGTCGGGGGGTGGCGGAGGCTCAGGTCCAGTCTCTTCAACTGTCATGCACCAAAAGAATGAGCTAAATTTTACTCAGTATTACGTACTCTGCTATAATAATGGTGTGATTGTCCATCGTACTATTATCGAATTATTTTTTAGGGAACAAGCTTTTATATTATTTACTATGAAACATTTACACACATTTAATACACATATACACATTTATTTCCACAACAACGAAATGAAAGGTTACTCAATTGTAATATGCATTTCGAGTATAGAATGTGAGTTGAACAGCATTTGGGTCCTGGCAAGCAAATTAAAAGAATTTTCAACGCTAAAATTTTTTGGTCAATACATCATTTCAATCACGAGCTTCGTGCAGTACGGATGTTTTTCAATGAATCTTCGCTGAGAATAATCTTTTTCCCGATTTCAGAGTTTTGATTCCGTCACCATGTAATAAATATGAACCATAGCAATACCATGTTGTGGAAAATGAAGACAAATTCTGTATACGATAACATACAGAATTATGGGAGGGCTGGACTTTTTATCACATTTTCATCTTGCTTATGCGATTGATTTGTTTAGTAACGATGTTCATCATGATGTTGTGCATTGAATTTTATTCAATAATGTACGTAATAGTGACTTTTTAAAGTTGGGCAACTAAGAGTTATAAACGGCTTTCAAAAGAAAGTAAAAAGTAGCCCTAGGCTCTTGAAACTGAAGATCACCAATGGCTGTGATAATGTTAGTAATGAAGGAAACAGTGTTGTATTCACATTGCGCTAAACGGAAATATCTGTGAGTTGTCATCAAACTGCAACCAATGAATAGAACTTGATTACCGTGATTTGGTTACCGTCTGACAACATAACTAATAGAACACAAGAAATCATGGTATTGTTAACTCATGAACTTAGGCTAAACTATGTACTATCATTATTCTATTATTCACTGACCGTACAAATGAGTCGACGCTGGTATTGAACGTTGCAAAATGATCAGAATATATGCATATACGTGAGAGTATTAAGCATTAATTGTGCTGTATTAATACTGGTCTCATCTTATCTACAGACGTGAACGATTTGGAAAGATGTGTCTACTTCTGTGTAAACAACATCTCAATGAACAATATCTCAATGGCTTTCCGTCATCAGCTAAAATCTACGTCATGTATTGATTTTCCTGTGGCCGATCTTTCATTACTTGCTTTCACTTTGGTAGAGCACTTAGAAGGTTCTTCTAATCTTCTAACTTGACATTTGCTCTTGAACTATTTTGAAGATATTGATTTTTCCCTGAAAGCGCCAAAATTATTTATGTAGTTTTGAAAGTCTCTTTTACCTATTTCATTCATATTGTCAATGCGTCAATTTTTTAAGAATCAATGACGCTTTAATTATATGCTTATCGATTTAGGACAGATTTACTGAAGAAAATTCAAAATATTAGAACGGTTAATTTTACTATGGTGAGATTGGAGGTGAAGGCACCTATAGACGAACATTATCTTAACGCTCTCTAGTGAATAACGCCCGCCAATTTAAAGAAAACATACCTAGCAAGTAGCAGCGATGCATTTACAACATGAAATGTATCAGTTTTTTATGTTACTGCACTTAAGTAATGTACAAAAAAGTATTTTGACGGGCATAACTGTTGGTTATAAATACTAGAACGCGGACATATACTTGGTTTAAGACTAACAAGAAAACACACTGATGCTTTTATTTCACTGACCAGCATAAGTAGGTGACGTAGATGATGTAAGAGCAGATACAAGGATGGGCATGGACGTCGAAGGTCCAGTGGAGACGTAGACTTTGATGCTGTACGTCGTTGCAGGATCCAGCTCGTTTACCCTAAAACTAGGCCAGCTGGACGTGACGTTCGCAAGTAGCTCTCCAGACTCCAGGTAGACCTGCCATGGAAGTCACAAGTTCTGCAGCGTAACTTTTACGAAGAAGTTGTGTGCCTGAGTCGCGGCAAGATTCGGCGACAATAATTGACTTTTGAGACTTGGAGCCTCAGGCAACGCGCCAATTTCTCCGCGTTCTTGGGAATGAATGGCGCTTAATTTCCTTCTACAAGTGCGTCCGAGAAATGGTGAGTTAATTTACACAAAAAGTGAGTAATTTACACAGTGTGCGTAGCGTGAGAAGTTAGTGCAAGGGAAATCAAAGCTCACGTACTAATGAGTTGATTAATCGGCCCCTACACGTTCCAAAGGTTGTTTGTCACTTGATATGTAGAGAAAAATGGTTATTCGTTTCTTGAAAGAATGCACATGAACGAGTGATATTGATTCATTTGATTGCTCTCAAATAACTTGGGCTGTTTTTGAACAGTTATTTTATTTGGGATATTACGGGAAAAATTATAGTGAGTTCAATAAGGGTAGTTAATTAAGACTTTACTGGTTTTGATTCGCTACAATTGTACTTCATTTAAACTGAACTTGGGTCAATCAATGTTGATATTCTTATTTATAAGTAAATGAACATGTAAATCCCTCAAAGTTAATTTGATTCTCCATTCATGACTGTGTTGT
The DNA here is from genome assembly GCA_006783055.1 of Trinorchestia longiramus. Classification (NCBI taxonomy): domain Eukaryota; kingdom Metazoa; phylum Arthropoda; class Malacostraca; order Amphipoda; family Talitridae; genus Trinorchestia; species Trinorchestia longiramus. Next base: position 117,782 of record VCRD01000328.1, on the reverse strand, counting down.
TGTTCAAGAGAAATGTAAGAACTAATACTGGCATATTGAATGGCTTCAACCAAATCTCTTCATGATGAACAGATGTACAGTGTGCACAAGTCTACAAAAAACTCCCACTAAATTATTAGGTCAGACTCATTGTATGGCTTCTACAACGTAGACCACTGCAACTTGACTGAGTGCTAACCAATATTAACTCACGTCTTGCACCCGATAATCATTCCTTGCTCTGAGAGCGAACCTTAAAGCAATTCATCTTAATTAAACTACGGTCTTGTGCACAGGTTACTCACATCATTAGGAGGGCTTACCTCGGCCCTGTAGAGAGAGGTACCACTGGTGGGGGACAGAGGCTTCTCACACGTCACAGATAATGAAGAGGACGTGATGTTAAGCAGGCGACATGATGACACTGGTGGTGGCGATCCTACATCATGTAATGGACAGAAATGAGTGCCTCATCGCATATTACAATGACCAGTTTTCATCTAATACAGGGAAAAACATTGCATTTATTCTTTTGAAGTGGAGATTAGACGACATTCAAAAGCTGGGTACTCAAAGAATTGTAAATCTTGCATCAAGATAATACGGAACAGCTTAAGATGGTGGAAAATATTGCCACTAGATGAATGATGGGTTTTGGTCTCAGTTAATTTCTTATCTGTGAGCTTAAAGTGAGAGTGCTAGCAGAGCTGGCAAAAACAAATGAAAAAAATAAAGAACACTTGTGTGCTTGACGGTTACTCGGCCTTCTATGAGCCCACTAAGTCGACGTCGGACTACCTCTTAGTTCAGCATTCATTTGACCTAACATTCCATCTACGACCTCTATTTTATTAAATGGCAAACTTGTTGAAAGTGTTTGAAGGCCCATTGAAGAACAAAGAGAAATACTGCCATGTCACTGCAATAATTGCTCTATGCGGAGGCTTGAAGAATAACTTTCTTCGTGCACACGAGTTTGTGAATCAAAAGTTGAACTTGGCGATGCAGATCAAACTAGACGAGGGAAAAAGCCGAGACGCAGCTGCTATGACATTCCTAAGCAGCTGCTCTCGGTCAACTTTGTCTTCATAAAATCTCAGGAATGCCGCAGTCTTCAAGTTAAGCATAGATGAAGTTATGCATATGCTTTCCTAAAACAAAATCTACAATCCCAGAACACAGCAGTTACGGACAAAAGCATTGCTTTTAAACAAAATATTTTGAATTTCTCTCATACTGGCATTAATAGTGCATTTTATTTGACCTGAATCTACAAACTAAGAACTTAATCTAAGAACTACAAATCTCAGAACTTATTTAGTTTTTTCTGAATAAACGTTCAATGTTTTGAAGTACAATTTAGAACATCGTAATTTTCACTTCAGAATCCTTCCATGTATACGTTCCCCATCAAAATATTGGAACTATCAACTGACAAAGAGAGTAACAAATTTATTTTCAGCTTGAAGAATTTTACTATTGTTCAGAATAAGCTTAAAAATTATACGGTGCATTCAAATGGAGAAAATTGTTGAATGAATTAACAGGGAACTTATTCCGTTCAAACAATTTGCAACCATGTTATTCAGCTTCTGTTGTCAGGGCAACCATGTTGAAGATTTTTTACTATCAAAGCAACGGTAATCTATCACAATGCACAATTATTTCTTTTCATCGCATCTCGAACATCTGCAAATACTATGGAAAATTAAAGGAAAATAAATACAAAATGAATATGGTAACACAAATGAAGAAATACAAGCACTGCTAAGCAGGTAATATGCAAATAAAAAAAATGAAATAATTTCCAGTTTTATTTCACATGTTTTTTAAATTAACTGACTAAAAAGTTATCGTTGGCAGTGGGACACAATTTCTGATAATAAAAACGGGCTAGCAGCAAATTTCTCGCTCATGATTTGTAATCATTTTCTAAATTGCCTGAATGCCACTCGGAGGTAAGCAGCGTTGAGAGGATTGCATGGGCTTACCGACTTAAAAACTATAAAAACCAAGCAAATAAGAGCAAAATGTTCAGTTTAAATCCAAGTTTTATTCCGAATTAGGAAAGTATCGCAAATTCAAAACAGGAGATGAGAATTAGAATAATACTAGGGTGGAGTGCTTGTTTTTAATGCCTAGACAAATGATGTAGAAAAATGCCTAACTTATTCGGCAACATCTTCAAGCTTAACTATTGAACATTGTATGAGCTGGAAATGTGTTAATTGATCATCGTATAAAGTTGAAATGTGTTAATTCAACATTATATGAACTGGGCATATATAATGCTTCCGATAAACATCATTCCGTTTGTTTAGCAATTAATCCAGTTGACAGACTAACAATCTTTTCAAATTATTTTAACTGTTTTCATGAATTGTTTATACTTTTGTAAATAAAATAGATCACACTTTCAATTTACATTGCCTTTGTGCTGAGCAAGGGAGAACAAAATAAAAAATAATATAGTTTGCGCGAACCAGTCAATAGAAAAATTTGGTCACTTTTTGCTTTTGTGTTGCAAAGGAAAATAACCGAACGCAAATTGAACAAACCACACGAGCTTGGAAAATATTTTCTAGAAATAAATATGTGGGTTGAGAGTGATTCGATAGGTGCAGTTGGAATCAGAAACTGTTGTTGTTTTAGCAGTAAAGTTCTGAACAGTGAATGAAATCGACATTTATGATTCTAACAAATGGAATACATAAAGTTAGAGGAATGGGAGACATTAATGTAGTACAAACAACCATTGCAACTTACGAGCAATTTTAACAAGGAATTTACACGGCTGAGCCTGCCGCCCGATTTCATTGACTCCAAAACAAAAGAGTTCTTTGGCTGCTGTTTCTCCGCCGGGTTGCGCTGACACCTCAACCACAGACCACTGGTGCGTGCCGCTTGTGCGGACGTGTCGCTTTGTCTTGCTCTCGCCTAGGGAACTCCTATTAAAGTCTTCATGGGAAGCCCCGTATACTTTGAATTTCTTCTTCGTGTAAAATTTAGACCACTGTTTTGCATTACTTTGCTGATTTTGATACCCTCTTGATAAAAGTTTATCTTCTAACTTGTATTTTGAACTTTTTATGGAAGGAACTTTGGGCTTCTCATTTGCATGGGATGACCGTTTGTTGATAACATGCAAATTATTAGAGTTTCTCTCCCATAAAAGCTGACTTCGTGGTAATGGTTGACTGGAATGTGATCCTGTTTCTTCTTGGGTGACTTCCAGACGTCGAACACTGAAACCATCACTTGAAAAATTCCACCTCCACACGAAATCTTTAACTGGAGGACTGGCTTCTACTTGACACGTAATGTTGATGGGCTGATCGTAGATGAAAAACGTCGCATGCGAACTGCGGCACTCGGGAACATCTGGCAACATCGAAAAATAATATGATATTGCCGCCAATATTGTATAATTCTTACCCCCTGCAATTCCAATCAGTAGTACTTTAATATCCATTGTACAACTTAAACATTTTAAATGAAATGGCTCTCAGAGCGAATGAGACTAAAGGCTAGTAATTTCAAGTAACCAGTGCAAGTTTAACTCGATTTTCTAATCACAATTAAAAACGATAAGCTAACCTATGATATATCAAGCTTACAACTGACCAAAATAAAGTTAGTCATCCCATTACGAGGTGGATTCAAGTTGTAACACCTTTGATATTTTTCTTGAGACTGGAAGTAGATAGAAACATGCAATTTGTTTTAAAATATGCCTGAACTCGTTGTGAATGCGCGACAAAGAGGGCAGCTACGCTCAGCTCACAGAACTCTTGCGACAGCGGCAAGAGTGAGGACTGTTTTTGGTACTTGAAATGGCGTTTGGTGTGTATGTTTAATTCCTTTGAGCTGACTGGTACTTCGTTTTGAGATTGGAAAAACAACATCCATGTCTCATCCATTTGCACAATCTATGAAAACAAAAGCCCATTTCATGCGGTCATCGCACGTCAACATTGCCTGTTAAATGCCACATGTACAGCTTTGTGGTCGTCCGTCAGTATTGATGTCATTGATGATGTCACGCATTTTCAGATCCTCACGAAGGATTCTGTGTACAGATCCCACGGAAATGTCAACTTTGAAGGCAATTCGATTTGTTCCACACTCATTCGGTAACGCTTTAAAACAGTTTTCTGAACTAGCTCGATCATGTCGTCAGACCTGCTGGTGCGAGGCCGATGTTCTGCCTTCATTGAACTGTCACACCCACGAACGCACATTAGATGCATCCATGATACATCACCACATGTTTCATTTTACTGGCGATAAATTTCAATCAGTGTCATACCACTCAAATGGAGAAAACGAATGATTAACCGTAGTTCTTTTAATGGAAATATCGCGATTACGAGTATCAATAACAGTTCTGACTCTCGCCGCTGCCGCTAGGTGCAGCATTATGTGGCACGCTTATTACTTGATCAGATTTTACTTTGAACATGCCGTAGAACCATAAAAAATGTCAGGAATTCAATAGTGAAGGAAGCACTCGAGTGATTTCGATTTAATAAAGTGCGATGTTGAGGTACTTTTCAGCTTGTTAGAATCTTGACAACACAGCACCTTCTATTAACCACATACCGGCACGATGTTACCGTGAAAAGGCTTTTCAACAGAGACGGCAACGTGTGAACAGAAAATAAATAAGAAACTTTAAGACATCTCAAGCTCTCAACTTCTTTCCAGTTACATTGCCGAAACTAGGAACCAGCTGCTAGAAAACATAATTTTGCTAGAACTCTGAATATATTCGAAAATCGTCTCGACAAGTATTTGATTAGGAGTATCCCAGTACTATAGCGTACTGATTCATATCCCTAACTCCTGGGGCCTGCGAATAATTGCGGTACATGTGCATGAGTGAAGTGCGTGTACGCAACTAAAGCGGCTTGTGTGACTGAATTTACTTCAGACGGCTTAGAACTTGGGTAGCAACCCAAGAATGGATGAAACGGGTTGTTTCTATTGCCTTATTCTATTCCATTCTACCGACTACACAACACCTGTCAACTACACAGCACATTCTCCCCCTTACGCGTAGCAAAGATGTCAGACAAGAAAACTCACAATTTAGCTTGAGTAACACAGGAGCGCTGTCGGTGCTGCCGACGCCGTTGGAGGCAGTGCACCAGTAGCGGCCAGCTCGATGCCTGGACACCTTCTGTAGCACCAAGTCTGAGCCTGAGAGCACCACTCCGGGGCCAGGTCTTTGCAGCTCACCCTGCCGCGTAGTCACCAGTTTATGTAAATACATGCAGGTAACATAACGTAGAATTTACACTGAACAATAAGATACACATGGTATTAATATTCAGAAATAATGTAATTGATGATGTTCGGACTCGTGATCAGCTTGTGAGAGCTGACTTTGGGAATGTTGATCACTGAATATGAAATGAGAAACGCGTTGCATTTCAGTGCAGTGCGGCTCATTTCTTGTTGAACATGCATTGAGATAAAACTTATCACGCTGTAGTGTCAGAACAACACAATTGCAGTCAGAGAGAGATTCCACACACCCAAAGGCAGGAGTGGATCATAGATGCCAAATTATTTTATTGTAGTTGGACAAATGAAGTTTTAGAAGCAGAATAACACCCGTGAATTCATGTTAAACTGTGGATGCAGATTCACTTAGCATTCATTAAGCTAATAAAAAATTCACATTTGTGCTATAGAAATTCACCACTCATCATACAGAATTCAGCTCTCGGTGCCAACTGACGAGTAATTTTTTCGAACGTCAATACAATTCTAAACTAAACTTGACGTACAAAACAGCACTTAACTTACAGTACCTCACACCTGTACCGAGCTGTACTGATCTCCATACCACTTGACACGTAGCTTATAATTTGTTACTCGTGTACCGAGCTGTACCAGCCTCCTGACACTATTTAAAATACGATTTATAATTCCTGATACCTGTATCAA
>VCRD01000328.1:72091-111638 GCA_006783055.1 Trinorchestia longiramus | reverse complement strand
GATTTATAATTGCTGACACCTGTATCGTGCTGTACCAGCCTCCTGACACCATTTAAAATACGACTTATAATTGCTGACACCTGTATCAAGCTGTACCGACCTCCCAGTACCAGCTGACAGGACTTGCTTCAGGGTTTGCTCGGACCAAGCACGTGAAATACACATCACCACCAGCTGTCAGCTGGGCTGGATCCAGTGACCTGCCCAGCTCTGCTCGGACTATGGGCCTGTCTGTTGGTGTTGGAAGACGAGCTTCTTAGAATGCTGGTCTTATACCACACGTATTATATCCTTCGTATTATTTCCTATGTGTTGTGTCATTAGTATTATGTCATTGGTATTATTTCCTCGGTAATGAAAATGACACATCTGTACGTCATATTGGAAGTGACTGATATCTGTATGTCATATTGGAAGTGACTGATATATATGTACGTCATATTGGAAGTGACTGACATCTGTACGTCATATTGGAAGTGACTGACACCTGTGCGTCATAATGAAAGTGACTCACGTCAGTGCGTCATAATGGAAGTGACGGACATCTGTGCGTCATAATGGAAGTGACGGACATCTGTGCGTCATAATGGAAGTGACTGACACCTGTGCGTCATAATGAAAGTGACTCACGTCAGTGCGTCATAATGGAAGTGGTTGACGTATGTGCGTCATAATGCAAGTGACTGACGTCCGTGCATCACATAAATATCATTTGATAGAGTGTTACCAAAAACTCAAAGAACGTCAAGAAAATTTACTACACTAAACAGAGCAAAAGGCAAATCAACATAGGGAACTTTTTTATTTTTCTTTCATGTTGAAGGAAGTTTAAACTTGAACATTTTAAGTCATTGCTGGAACTGCTCTAACTTTTCTGTATGAAGAGCAAGACAATGCATGTGAAATATATATATAGAGGACAGGCAATAATTTTTTAATCACGAGTTAAAGTGCAAAATAATAAATATCAGTTCATCAAAAAGAGTTTTAAGAAAGGAAAGAAACAAATGAAAGATCCATTTGGTGGAGCTTTTAATTTTTTTGGTAGTAACGCCACGAAATGAGGCTCTGACGCAGCCGTCACCAGAAGCGTTCACGGGAAAGTGGCAGTTGCGTAATGTTACACGATGTATCACACGTATTTATTTTATTATTATTGGTCTCAACACACGTACACAAGACACTGAGGTGAGCTGTGTCCTGCATCACATTTTCAGCTGCCAGGTCAGGGTTGGTGGCAGCGCACGTCACTGCGCTTCCATCATCGTCGGTGGTCAGGTTTAGCAGCAGCACAGACTCTGACGTGTACGTCGGCAGCTCATCGTCGCTGCTCGGCCACGAGTCGCTCTGTCAACAATGATTAATGCACAAAATTTTAACCTTTACCAAAAACATAGGTTGCGTAATTGGACGTGTTTGCCTGCGTTGAACGAGGGAGTTGCTTTCATTCATCGGCACAAGAATGCTGTGTATGAATTTATAGGTGGAGCTAAAAACGGCAATAGACTAGAAACTTCACTCTGCTGTACACAGAAAACTAGTGTGTGCATCAATTCATAGCAAAAGTAAGAGTAAAAATCAGAGGGGAAAAGTAAAGCTATGTGCGAGTTTAGTTCTCCCACGGTTGGAGGCAGCCGGAAAGAACAGCGCGTAGCAACTGAGTTGTGCAAAATTCCACTGAAGACGTAACTGAAGGGAGCGGTATCTCGTGTTGTGTGCTTCTGTTTGACAGTTTGGTTATGACCTTACTGGTCAAATTAGAATTAGAAAGTAACATTGGGTTAAAATTTTTGTTTAATAACAGGGTTGATATGAAGGAGGCAGGACATGATGTGCTCAGAAGTGATGAGCTGTAATGCAGGACTGGAGACAGCCGGGTGTTGGAACAAATAGTTCTCCTGGATTTGGAGACTATAGCGAGGCTGCTTAACGTTAATTTCTAATTTCTTGTGAAACCCGTTTGCTAGTTGTGTATTTCTACAGCAGAACATGTGAAAAGCAAGTACTGACTAGGCTTTGCCTTTTCAAAACGTTTATCAAGATTTGAAAATTTAAATAGAACTTTACTTTATGTGCTTAGTTTTACAAATTCAATATGAATAAAATTTGTTCTCTATATTTAAAATACACGTAGACATATCCCATCAATAGACCCTGTACCTTGCACATGTTCTTCAACTCACAAATTTAGCTCGAAAAACTGATGCTGTGACCTGAACAACACCAGCTCGTCGAGAATATTCGCGCTCAATCTGTCTTTTTCTGCAAACTATAATAATTGCGGCGATGACAGCTTCATACGTTGGGTCTGCGACTCGTTTACGGAAGCAAATGTTAATTAACTTAGTCTGTAAAACTGATCATTTCGTGTGGATTCGGTACGAGATTCATAAATTCGGTCGTAAATAACACACGTTCATAGCACTCGATTACGAAATAAATCGTTTTCGAAGAATAATTGTAGCTATTCGTATCTTTTAACACGTTATCATTCATGATATTGCTTAATTAATCTCATATATTCAAAGTTTGAATTTTTTGATCGTGAATTGTCTCGACTAAAAGATTAATTTAGCTATTCGTATTGTCTAACCGATTTTTGTTCATATTGTCACTAAATACTCATATATCATGGCTATTTTAGATTTTAGTTCTTCTATTTTCAGTACCTCGAATAAGGACTTTTTCAACATCATTATCTTTCTTACTTTAAAATGGACTTTTAGTAAACGAATTTGACAAGCCTTCAACTGGTTTCCAGCTTCACAGCGAGCTGCAATGAGGCTCGTTGCTTATTACTGTAGGTCATTGTGATTGCACACAAAGCCTTCAACTCTTTGAAGATACAGAACCCAACATTCTTCAAAAGGACACCAAAAATTCTACGGAACAGCTTGGCGATTTGTTTGGCTGTAAAAAGCGATTTACTAAATGCACTCTCGCGTACCTTCAAGCAAAATGTTCACTAGAACATAATCTTTAAACCTAGTTAGTGCGCATTTGGATTTTTCCAGTGGATGATAAAGGTTGACTCTCAGAAACTTGAGCTTCTTTCTGCCCAACAAAAATGATTTTTAATAATACCTACCTTGTTACCTCAAGATGCTTGGTTGATAAAATCAAGGTGGACTTTAGCAGTTCCAAGGACAATCCTAAATTGTGATCGAGTTACCGTGTGAGCTACCATGTACCGCGTATCATTGTGTAAAACTGAAAATGATTTTCAACTTATTTACATGCTATAGTACTGCATACCAATTTTAATTACACTTTCTGTACACAATTTGGTGTACTACACGTTGAAAGTTTTAACTTCAGCTTTATAACGTGCAATTTTGTAGCATTTGTGGTGAAAAAATTGCACAGTTATGTCAATTATGACCATGTCTATATGTGACAGTCATAGAGCGAATTTAGTCACAAAATGTACACAATTCCAGAGTGTGTCATAAAAAGAAAGAATCCAAAAATTTCGGGCTAGGAAAAATGTTTTGTAAAACTAACAACTCCTCCATCAATCACTTTCCAATTCAAAAAAATTCAAAATTAGATCATTTATAAGTGCTTCAAACTATTAGTATTTAGAAAAATCACATCTAATATTTTGTAGTCGTAGTTATGCCTTCGCACGAATACAATTTCTGTAAACTGGCATTCAGAGTTAGTTTATGGGCTGTCTTCTGACTCTGATGAGTTTTACCTGCCCACTTCTTTTGATTTCAGTGAGCTTGACCGTATTGACTGCCAACTCTACGACTCACACACACAATTCAATTTCGTGATATGTATTAGCTTTGTATTGCCGTTTCTTATATAAGCATGCTAACTTATAATGGAAATCCTGAACACCAAACTGCAGGCCTGATGTCTTATTAATAAATTTTGTGTATCTTATAACAATCACTTACTATAAATTAAATTCAAAAGCATTCAGGAACAGAGTTATCATATTTTGACGCTCTCATTGCGTCCGCAATAAATGCTGCAAAATTGTCCGAACAAAATAACTGATTCTATTCGACTTGTTCCATTAAAACATGACCTCGGACATCAAATAAGTCTTACTCAGAAAGTCTCGACACAGTTCAGAGAGCAATTGCCTACGGTTCTGGAGCAAAATAAGCTCAAAACCAAGTATTTCAAGCCAGTATCCTTTGGTAATGTCCTGACCAGCGGTATTTTGTACGACTTATCGTTGAGTCACTAGAGAAATTATATATGTGTCTATTTATTTATTTGCGTGTCCTACTCTACGAGAAAAGTATTATTTACGCTTCAGATGTTAATTTGTTAAAATATTTGCCTTATTAATTTTATAAAACTCAAAATTAATATTTGCTGTAGCTTTTCTATTGACATTCATTTCTATTTTCTTTTTCGTGCAGTTTTTGGTTTTGTCGGTTGTGTTACGGATAGTTTTTACCCGATGTTAGTCAGCGGTACTCAAAACCGATAGTACTTTTAATCTGAATGTTGAAACCAATGATAGAGATATGAGAAACCAACTTTCCCATCTAGTTGAGTTAATCCCTCCCTACCTCCCAGTACTTGATGAACATCACTCACTTTGCCGACCTGGTTGAGTTGATCCCTGCCCCGGTACCAGGTGATAACAGCAGCTGGTCGTGCCCCGTGGACTAGACATCTTAAAGTCACCACCTCGCCAGCTGGTGCAGCTGGAGGAGGTGCTACCGTCACACTCAGAGGTCTCACTGCTCACAATGAAAAGTTCACGGTACATAATGTACATCCGGAAGAAAATATAGTAACACTTTTTAGCATATTCGAGGGTAGCCCATAAAAAACGTGATGTAAAGTGGATTTTCTGTTCGGGTACATCACAGGTGAAGTGTGCCTCGTGGTGTTCTGGTTTTGCGCATCAACAAATAGATTAATTATCACAACAAATAATCCCTTAGATTCCACAACGCCGATGTGATACAAAATTGCTCCCAGTAGAACATGATTCTCAGAGAAAGATGGTTCTCAGGTGATCATGATTCACACGAGAATATGGACCTCAGCAGAATATGATTAACAGGAGAAAATGGTTCCTACATAGAAAAATATGATTAACAGGAGAATATGATTCCCTGGAACCTACTCATTGTAATATAATCTTGCTTCGGCAATTTTTTTTGGTTCAACGAAGAGCTCAATAGTCAGTTCATTCAGAGACTTAACGAGAATTAAAGATAGGATATTATATGGAAACTGTAGAACAATGCTAACGCTACCCAGCGTAAGCGATCTATTAACGAGATGATTACTGCAGCTCAGACACCAAATTACTTTTATTGTCATTGTATGGGAGCGATAAAACATATCCGATTTAAATGTTTGTATGTAAACAGCCGATGACCAACTTCCAAACATTATTGCTCTGGCTGCACGGTACTAAATAAGGGATAATGAAATACAACAAAAACTTACTACGGGCAGAAAAATGTTCTCTGTTAATATGTGGACAATTGCTACGCGGGAGGATACTGACTTATGCAATAATAGTTTTTGCATGAAATTCCAACTGTTATTACATCTCCCGCAGAACTCCGTTTGTTCATAGTGTTTGTTTATTATTTTGCGTAGAAAGAAGCATTTATCGTACAGTATACTCTGTCAATATCTCTAAAATCAGGTTTCCTGAGCTTGGGATAACTCACGCAAGGGGAAAATCTCCCAGGTTTCTTGCCTTAGATTATTTCGATGCATCTTGAAAATGCATCGAAGAACACCGTACCTGAAACGCGTGCTTACTGCCAGTGAATACATTCCACATCTTAGACGTATCTTTGCGTGTTCCTTGATTGAGAAAACGCTTTAGACGTGTTGCTTAACCCAAACTTAATTTCCAAATAAAATAAGCCTATTATAAACACAACCATTGATTGATCTATAAAATTGCAGCTTGAAACTTTTTACTGCTAATTTCGTTCATCTGATCAAATGCTAACAATTCAGAGAAACAGGAAATCAATTATGTAAATAATTTGAGTGCGTAATTCATTTTGGAAATGGAAGTTCACATTCTCTTTAATTTTACAATCAGTAATACTTTCGTCAAGAAGATAGCATTTCTAACTTTGTGTGACAAAATGAACACGATTCCTTGACCTCCACGTGCACGTGCGATGTCACGTGCTGTTCGTAGACCAAGGGGTACTTGCACACTCTCGTTACACCCTCCAACACGCAGGCAGTGGGGGTAGGACACTCATAACTACTGAATGTTAACTCATGCAGCCTCAGTGGTGACGTGACATTGACTGACACTAGTGAAACGCAAGCCGTAATTTTGTAACAAATAAGGTGTGTATTGAGCGTGACTACCGTGCAGTAGAGCGATCATCTGCCCAAAAACTCCAACATGTTATGAAGGTAGTCAAAATAACGTTTACACGCACAATTCCCGATTTCAAAACATTAAAGTGAGTGAAAAATTATACGTATGTACATGAATATTTATAGAATTCCTATCAAATTTATGTAATAAATTAATTAATTTGTTTTAAAATCTAAATTCCCTCGTCAGTTTTCCCGAATTCAAGCTCCTGTTTGAGCCTGAGATCCAGAGACGTAACGTGTGCGCTAATAAGCTCCACATAAAGCATTTTTATCCATTCTGCAGAACCTACTTTAAGGGCATTTATTATTTCAAGTTTGAATGTTTCCCTTTAACTCGGAGAGGCATCAAAGCAGATACGAGAAAACGATTTAGAATAAAATATCGCTGCAGAAACGATCATGGAACTCATTTTTGGGTGACTATCCGAGTCCCATGTCGTCACAAAGTAATCACGCACAGGCACCCGTGTAGCAGTGAAGCTGGAAGCAGGATGAGTAAGACTGATACTCACAGTCATAATCTACGTTAATTATGATGCTTAAATTATGGTTGTGGGTAGAAATACATTGGAAATTTTGAATTATGAAATACCCATGATTCGTCAACTAAATTTACAGCTTCCATGGTACGCCTTCACACGAATGTTATATATAATCATAGATACAGACAATTTGTTCCCTTTGTTGCAGCTCAACTTTTCGTTTTGTGAATAAAAGTAGAGTTTGCAATAAAAAATACGAAAGATATAAATCCTTTTATCTCCTCTTCACACTCTAAGTTGCATTCTTGTCATTATGGGAAACCTTCGTCCATCAATCATTTATGCTACATTCTACTTCGACGTAAAAGAAACAGAAGATAAATGCTAACATATCGTTCATTGGAAATAATTTTTTTCCGCTATGCAAGTATATGACATCTGCATTTTATATTTTTTTTCTCTTTTCTTTGTTCCTTCCGATGCATGAATGTCAAGAAATTGTGCCTTTATTTTGCCGCCACAATTTTTTCTCAAATCATTGCCTGCTCGAGTATAAGGACCGCTTTAAGGAAACTAATGCGCCATATTTGGAGAATTAGGAGCTCCATAAAGACGAAACGACAACGCGATTAAAGTATTAAAGAGCTTATATATCGATGTAATTTTCTTTATGATGCAGAGTTTTCATTGGATTTAGCGAACAGCCAACCAGACTCACAGTTTTCAGATTTGTTTACAATGATCGCCAGCCCTACATATAAGACGTTGGAAAGGGCCTATAATTTGAAGGGGCCAAAAAGTTCAACTGTGTTAATATTTAGTGCAAGTAGATACACAAGCTACGTTCGAACTAGACACTGAAATTCAACACTGAGGTGCAAGAGATTGTTTTAGTTATGCTAAATCGTGGATAATTTGAGATGACTACAATCTGTACAATTAATTTGTCTCGCGAAAGTATGTAGTTGATGACTGTTGTTTTCTGTTTATCTGAATGTGACGGACAAAGTACAGCATTATCTTCTTATGAATTCATACATACTCAACACGGAAGGCCTCACTAGCATAAGCGCTCCATACTTAACAGCTAAAATCATTCTTTGAAAATAATAGGCTTCAAAATGACTATACTTACGAGAATAGCTTCCATGCTGAATAGACCACGTAGAGAGGTTTGATTTCACAGTCGTGTACCATGTCTTGCTCACACTTACCACTTTTTATCTTCACGAACAACTTCATTAGGGCCGCTACCTAACCTTAATGATGCAGCTATGGAGGCAGGATACGACAATTCAAGCCGAAGCTCGGGCAGGAAGGCAGGACTTCCGGAGGAGGAATTTTTTACGAGGGCTTGCTGAATCCCACAGGATACAGAATATTCCAGCTTAATGCGATAAGAGGGAAAAATGGTTGCTGAGCAGTCAGATCCTACCAAAGCTTGGTGGCAATTACAGTTCAGGTAATGGAGAGTTACCTAAGCTGCTCGTACACTCGTGATGCAAAAGTTATTCGCTCGTTGTATAATAAAGGACCGTGCAGTATATCCATTATAACAAATTTACATAGTATGTTATCAAGTTAACAGGGGTCGTTTATTTTATTTTACTTCAAGAAAATGTGTTTCGATTAGTACTGTCTGAAATACGGAACTCTGTTGGAAAATATTTGAACCATTCTGTTCACGTCACGTCACATCACGACATGGGATGCGGCTCAATTATTATATTCTATTTAAATATAAATAATATTCAGATGACAGCATGTTGCGTACACAGGATTTTTATAAAAATTATACACAAAAGAGTTTCACATATAAGCGGTGGTGAATTTTGAACAGCAGTGATATATACTTAGGAATTTACATGAATTACTTGTACCATTTTTTAACATGCGTTGAGAAACATTATTTTTCTATTTGATTGGTATTCTATTTTTGTTTTCACTGAAAGCCTAACATTTCAAGACTATGCCTGCATTTAGACACAGAACCGTGATATTATACATCCCTCATTCCAGCAACGACACGCAAACGAGCTCGGCAACACAGTGAAGGAACCAGCAGCAGCAGCAGTGCTCTGTCGGATGAATGATTTCTTTAGGTTCGTTCTGTTAAAGAAAGACTTTCTGCGTGACTGAATTATTAATTAATTTCATTATAATTGACAGAAAGTTTGAACGTCCTGCTTTGAAAATTATGTTTTCATCAACTGCTTAAGGAGAAAACATTTTTGAACTTATGTTGCAAGATGAGTTACCACATGCCATTCATATTACTTTTATTGCTAGAACATCGTGTTACACACACGAGTACACCAGTGGAGATGTACTGAATGTGTATACGTTTTTTCAAACGATCAGTTTGATCTTTCATTTGCTCTTTTGCTCTGATAAAGAAAACGTTTTCTCGAAGTCAGTGAGGTGATGCCAAATTTGTACCATGCCTTGGTACAAAAAAGATGGAAGGTCGATTAAAAAGACATTTTTAAATATAATATGACCTAAAAGACGTTTTGGTTGTAAGAATGGCTTAATTCCAAGGGAAAATTTCAGCGCAGAGTAAAATTTTTCGTATTTAAACTTTTATGTACTCGTGAAATTATGACCCGGAATTTCATGAAGAAAATTTGTACATAGGCTATGTCTTGAAAATAGCAGTTCACGTCTCATAAACATGTTACGATTTCTATTCTGACTTTTACTTAACTGTACGATAGCTACAGAACAATCTCTGTTAATTTAAGAATAAAAAGATATAAAGGGCAAGTACGATGCATACAAGATAAACATATAAGAGCAAAATAATTCTACACTGATTTCAAGATTGTTGCTGAGAATGGCGTTGCTGTGACATGAGAGTCAGCATCAGTAGAACAAAGTATGGCGACAGGAACGAGTCGATTGCTCCATTCTTGTGTTGTCTTTTAAGTCCCATGCTGTCAAAAATTATACCAGAGTTCTTGTCACACCTTGAATAAGTATGATACTTCATAATATTGCGGGGTTTCTTATCAAATATTTATCAAGGCGATAGGTAAATGTGTTCATAGAACCACTAGAGCACCTTGTGCTAACAAACATATTTATATCGTGACGTTGAGGCATCTATCAATAGTATGTATATCAGTAGGTGGTTGGAATAGATAACTTACAATACTCATAAAAGACTGCTAGAGAATTTGCCAGGTAGATGCAATATCCAAATAGCCAGACAATAACTGTAATTGAGTCCTAATTTTACAATTACAGACCCACGCACGTGACCCAGTTGTGTCAGGTGTGGCCGTAGCGTTAGTATCGTCTGGGTCCCGAGGCCCATAATGGGCGCAATGCTTTCTGTGATGGCCTCATGTAACCTTTTACGATCACATACTTCTCCATTGCTGTCATGAGGGGCTCGAGCCCAACTAACTGCTCCCTACATCAACAGAGATGAGCATCTCAGGCGTCGCCGATATTGACGCAGCATTTGGGTGCTGCTCTCAGGGGCGCAACACAGGGCTGCTGTGGAGGCAACTTCACTTCTCGAAGAGTCGTAATCTCGAATGGAAACGTGACCAGGGCTGAAACGTGACTCTGCCTCCACGTATTGAGGAGTTCAAATGGCGGTTTTATTTTTATACCGTGTAATGTCATTGATATTTTAGTTCTTCAGAGATTTTAACATGAAAATTTCGAACAACGATTCTAGAAAACACATCCTCTCTTAAAATAGCACTGTAATCCTTCACAAGTACAAGTATGAATAAGTAAACGACATTCATGGAGTCAGAGTCTTTATTGACCTTTTCATGGGGCAATGAGGACAATGAGAGGCTATGACTTTGATAGAGGCTCACTGTGACAACTGTGAGAGGCTATGAAGATGACAAACGAGTACGACAACAGTGAGAGACAATAACGATAATGACTGATAATGAGAGGTAAAAATATTAGATAATTATAAAGATAAAAGAAGACAGCAAAGATTCGAGACACTAATGTTAATGCAAGACTTTCATGAAAGACATTCATGAAGAACAATAACTACGAGTGACATTGAGTGACCGAGTGAACGATTACTCCGTCAATGTAAGCTTGGTTATTTATCTGAGGACAACATCTGAGCAATGAGGTGGTTAAGAAGTAATAAACACAAGGGTGTATCTGAGAATCGACATATGAAAAAGGTAATGAGGATCTCAAAACATTGTATGCTGGAAAAGAGTGGTGGAGAGAGAGTGTGCCCTGAGAGATAACAATCAAGATTGATATTTCACACCTCAATGATTGAGCTGAACTGCTTCGGTTCAGGAAGCGTGAGATCAGTTAATACGTGGAATTTATTAATGGTTGATGATGATGACGGTCGCACATAGTTCATTAAGTGCAAAAATCCTTTTGACAGAACTCAAAAACAATGCAAGCACTGATAGTTTTCTGTGAGCCGGAAAATTGTCGTAGGAAACATTTTTCATCTAAGTGTGCCTGACGCATTACAGCATGTATAACAATAACAATTCGTGATACATTCCAATGAATGTGCACGTAATTCATTTGAGTCAGACATATTTTGGCTAACATGGAATTTATTCTTGACTCTAGTGACAAATAAAATTCGTCAAAGGTTTGACAGCTTTCAACTTTCAAAGACAATTAAAGTGACCTAATCACCTTAGGTCCAGGAATAAATTAGAAATATTTAAGTACAAGATCTTCTAAAAAAATCTCAATGTTTTGTGAAAAGCTTTTCACACTTGTGCGCAATCTTACGTAAACCTCTCAACAGAGACCATAAAAAACGATAAAGATCTAAATATAATTTATTTGTTCATCTGAATTCCACGTCGTAGCCCTAACTCGGCACGAAGTTAAGACGTGGAAAAAAGGACTGTCTGCATAAGTTATAAATGGTTGACGTAGTTTTGCAATTATTGAGTGATTTTTCACTTCTTTTCACAATGGTTCTACGGTTATCAATTGTTAAAACCAAAGCAAGAGGAAAAGCTGGTCATTTTACGCATCACGTCCCACAACTTCTCCTATTCCATCACAATGGCAACGTTCATTTCCCATCCAAAGAACTGCGAGGGGATTTTTCATAGAAATTTTAGATATTCCGTGGAATTTATTAATAGTGTTGGCTACATAGATCAGTAGTCATTAGCAGAGGTCAGGGCAAGATAAAACAATGATTTCGAGTATCACATAAGTTTAAAAAGTCCAAGAGACTTTAATTCACTTCATCTTTATCAAATGACCTTCGTATTCCACATAAAATATCCCACTTGTTAAAGTCAGCTTCATTGATGCCAATAAGAGCGCTTTTATCATACTCTCAGTTCTGTGCTGCTAAATTTGTCCAGTTTTGAAGATTTTCTTCCCATCAATCACCACGGGACTTATTGTCTACCAGTTTTTTGAACGATCTATTTCATTTTTTTTCTGAATGATATAAAACATATTTAGCGCTAGCATAGCGTAGTACCTTTAAAATGTTTTTAGTTCCTAATTTCTAGGATATATTTTCTGGGCCAAAACTCAATCTGCTTAAATTTATTTCGTTCTATGAGTTTGGCAGACCATCAATATTACATCGTACGGCAGGTCCTTCCTGTCATCCATTGTAAACTATTACAACCTCAAATGAGTTTGTTGATAACGAACATCATTTGGTATTTTAGTTCATGACTTGAATTTATATGCAATACAATCATGATCTACTTAAACTTGAGTGTTTAAACAAACAAATATTTGAAGTGTTCCTCATGTTCAGTATGAATCTCCATGTTCATTCTAACATCAATATAAAACGGGGATTTGCTAATTGCGAGTAGTTATATGTTTTTGCATGTAATATAATTTCAAAAGACTAAAAGTCTTTTAAAAGACCTTCAACAGACGACATAACAAATCCTCACGGTGTGTTCAGTCGGAAATGATCTCAAATATTCGGGTTGAGACTCAAATGGCTGAATATGTCCGGTTGGAAAAAAACAGAAAACTTCGGGTTGGGAAAAAACTCTAATGTATCGGTGTTTGAAGATACGGTAATGAATCGGTGCGGGAAGATACCCTAATGTATCGGTGTGGGAAGATACCCTAATGTATCAGTGCGGGAAGATACCCTAATGTATCAGTGTGGGAAGATACCCTAATGTATCGGTGCGGGAAGATACCTTAATTTATCGGTGTGGGAAGATATCCTAATGTATCGGGTTGTGAAAGAGTCACAGTATCTCAGGTTGTAAAGGGATGCGAAGGAACACAGAAGAGCCATCTGGTTCAAGTCACCAGAACTCGTGCGATGTCTCTGGAGATCACAAACGCAATTCACTGAAAGACTTAGAGTAATTCAACCTCTTTCTTGCAGTTCGTTCAGGGCTTGCAACAAAAAGGATTCTTGTGTAGGGCTGTAATCTGCTGATGGAGGAAGATACTACGTTTGTTACTCTCATACCGTTTATTTATCATTATTACTTATCAATAGAACATTACAAAGGTTCCAGGAATCGTGTAATTGCTGTATGACATCGTTTTTCTCCTTTTTGACCATCATTTCGCATTCTAAAAATGACTTCAGTTTACTATGCTTGCCTACGAAATGTTTATAGAAGTTCACATATAAATGTATGATTTATTCATGTATTATTTCCCAAAGAGTTTTCAGAAGTATCTTGACACATGCTAAGCGACTCTTGGAGTATTTTAGAGGCTGTGAGATTATAGGAGCTTTATTGCAGAGTTAATAGATTCTAGGAGTGTGATGGCAGAAGTTAAGAAATTTCAGGGCTATTTTAACTGAAGGTGTATTTGGACTCAGGATTTGAACTCTTTAACTAGTCACTATCCATCCCACGATCAAAACTCGAGCAGTGAAGGTCTAAGCAATTACATCAATTATGTCAATATATGAGTAATTTTTCCATCATAGTTTGTTATTAAAGAAATAATTGATGCTTTTCACCCTCTCACAATGCTATGATACTTAGTCTCAATACTGCTGAGTATAGAAATTATTCTTTAAAAACTTTAAAGTTGAACATTGCATAAGCTTCAGAGGAAACGATATACTTTGAGTCACATAAAATGGCTGCACAACTCCCTCTCTTTTCAGGCAAAAAAGTAAATTCATATTTCTTTTTCTGATCTCACATTTTAGTCAGCATTTAGTTAATTATTTGTCACATGATTAACGTCATTGTTAGATTTTCAGATTGAACGAGCAACATTGCTAGACTCGGCTTCTGAAATCCTGAGTTATTTTAGTCGAAGTTTGAATATCAGTTCTCACATTCAGCGCATGATTGGTCAGAGCTTGGTCAACTTTGAACTTCAGTCAGCAGCCCTTCGAACATTTGCGAAAGTTGGGCCTCGTCAAACAGAAGTTGCTCGAATGAATTAGTAGTTCAGTAATATTGTTACTCAAGTGACGAGTTATTAGTACGGCCAGAAGAAGAATGAGGTATTGTAGAGAGGTTCATACTGCTTAATGGAGGCTACATAGCAAGCTACAATTGTTATGAAATCGTTATACTGAATTACATCTACATAGGGAAATCATAAAATATCGATTGAAATAGCATTTCAAGCAGCTGCATATGAAAAGTGGCATTTGCAAACGACTTTTTTTATGGAGACTTTCACGGTGATATTTTGTACAGAAAGAATGATACCTGCACGATCAGAAAAAAATATTAATGCACTTCGCTTCTCTAAATAAATTTTACCGAAGGCATCGAACTCTTATCTCATTATCTAGGTAGAAAGCTGTTTCACCAGTTGCAAGCGCTGGGCCTGTCAGTCTTGAATGTCATGTATTTCACAACTGTAGAAACGGTCGAGATTACAGTTACGTTAGAAAAACTGCTCTTCTTTAAATTGTTCTCAGCATTAACGAACGTGGTGGTACAAAAACTGTAAACTTCAGAACGACTCTTTGATATCGAGCACTGTCCTGTTAACACAGAAAAGGTGCTAGAGAAGTAACGCGTTAGAAAACTACTCACATTTCATGTCAACATCCAGCTCCACTGACAACGGCTTGAGCTCAGGCGTAGTGGAAGCTTTGCAGGTTAATTTCGTGCGGAACCACTTGCGGTCGAGATGAGGTACGACCAAATCGTTGCATACCATCCCAGGTCCTTTGACTTCCCAACCTCGGTCCACCAAGATACTGTCTCGCCACCAGGTCACGTTGGGACGAGGGGAACCTAGTGGACAGAAATTCATGTTTGACTTATAACTTTTGTACAGTGAATGTGATGTCCAATGAAATGAAAACCAATTGAAACTGCATGTTTGGACTAGCGTTTCCAAACAGTCTGTCGGGCCAAGCAGCGATGAGAATATCAAAGAGGTTGATTCGAATGGATTGACTCATCCATTTATTTATTAGAATGACAAAAAAATGTTGTTCAAAAGCGTATTTTAAGATCGTATGTACACAATGAAAATGAAAATCATGGACACATAAATAAAAGAAAATCTTTAAATGAGGACCTTGATCAATTATTTTTTGGCAGAATAACGGTAAGATCAGAAAAATAAAAGCATCAACCTATTGAATGGTACTCTGGATTGCAGCCTGCAGCCTTTAGAGTATCGGAAATGAAAGCTGTCAAAACTGAAGCGCATTTTTTATAAGCATAAATATTTCTTCCTCTCATGAAATTGTCAGAACTTGCTGCCTGGCACATTTTACGTCTCCTGTCTTCGCTTGAAATACTAAATAACAATATTTCATGACCATAACATTGCATAAGCAGTATGCAGACGAATAATATTTATTCTCTTCTCTATCTCACGTGCTGTAGCTACTTCTTCTGCACGACTGCTTCGTATTTCTGATTGTAAGCTGTGGGACTCCACACAATTCATGGGTCTCCAAAATTCGTAGGCCCTACTGTACTAAAAGGAGCAATCGAGCTGCCGTCTCGAGAACCTTCACATGGACCTCATTCTAGTAAACAGCCTTGATGCATAGCTCTCTCCAGAACTTTTATGTCCAATTGTGTGGTGGTATTTCATTACATGTGTTGTTGTTGTGAGTGAAAAGAATCTTCGCAATGCGCTTCCTAAATTACTACGAGGTGGACAGGAAAATCCATACGTGGACATGATATTTGTGTCCTATTTTCACGGAAAATGAGAAAATGAGGCGTATTGAAAATGTAAAAAAAATTCCAAAGCGTTTCTGTATGAGAGCAATGTTATTACTAACAGGACTGGAGAACTTATACATCTTTGAAGAATAGCTCAGCCTAAATT
The DNA here is from genome assembly GCA_006783055.1 of Trinorchestia longiramus. Lineage (NCBI taxonomy): Eukaryota > Metazoa > Arthropoda > Malacostraca > Amphipoda > Talitridae > Trinorchestia > Trinorchestia longiramus. The sequence goes on along the minus strand of VCRD01000328.1, from coordinate 95,562 downwards.
ACATTTCTTCCCGAAGGTAACTTTATTTGTACAAAAATTATGCTGAATTTTACAGTTTACAAAATTAGAAAACGTCATGAATGTAACTTTAGCAATAAGAACTATAGTGAATAGAAATCTTCGAAGCGTATAATATTTCTCAGCAAAATAATTTCTTGTGAATGCATTTTTGAAGTTATTCTATTCTCAAGCACATCCGATGTTCAACGAAAATAAATATCCGTGTGATTTCGATGTCTTAATGCATAATACACATGTATGAATGATAATTTCTAACTGTGGTAGAGCATCAAAATAAATAATGCCCCTTTGCAACTCTCTGAACAATCAACTAGCTACCTGATCCATGGAGTGAGTGTTCACTTGTTAGAGCACTCAGCTGCAGTTATCTTAAATACAGCGAGGTTACGAGGGCATGCTCCTTGTGTGGTGCTGACTACCTGAGCTCACAGGAGCTGAGGACTGACATCAACAACTACAAAGAGAATCTGCTGAAATAAAGAGAAAAAATAGTCTCCTCTAAATGGTGGGAGACTGAGAATACTTCTGTTTTGAAATCCTTCCTGCTCACTGTACCGGGGCTATATCGCTTGATTAGCTAAGTGAATGTCAATAGTTAAAAAAACTGACGTATGCGAAAAAATTCTTTGAATATCTTTGGAGAAGTAAAAATTGTCATTATTATTATTCTTACAAATAATGAGAGCCAAATGATTCACTAATTTATTTTTACATTCTTCCTGCAAACTACTAGCAAAAGGATTTGGAAAAATATTAAGCCTCAAGAATAATGGAATGATATTCCAGAAATAAAGGACGTTGATAATTTAAAATTGCCTTCCCTTTTTCAGAAGTGAGCAAAAATGTTCAGTGCTGTGAGCCAGTTAGTAGGATTAATCGTCGGTTGTTGAAGCTACACGAACAATAGACCATACAGAAACCCGTTAGTTTCGAGAGGCGGCCACTGAACCTGTAATACAACATCATTTCGCTCTGACTCTTTTTACTAGCATCTTTTGATGAATTTTTCGCAGTTTCCTTAGCAAATAACGAGGTTCATTTCAACAATGATTGTCTTTCCTGCAATTTAGAATAGCTCTAGCCTGTGGAAAAGAACAAGTTTAAAGCTTACGGTGCATCTTCCGATTTTACTCAAAATGCGAACTTGTTGAAGTTTTTTTAATTACTGAAAAACACTAGTTTTTAAGCCTACTCTGTGAAAATAAATTGTATTTATGGTACGTCTAGGGTAAAACAAGCAATAGCTGAGCGTTGACGTTCATTTTGAGAGCGGATGTTAGTTGATTTTCTCCGTCACGTTGTTTAGATTACAAACTACATGTGTACTATCTCTGAGCTATCGAGCGCAGCATATCAGCTATCGTGACGTACGGATGAAATATATATTTCATGTGATTATTAAAGTAAAAATATTGCAAATCTGTGAAAATTTATTCTGAAAAACAACCTAAACTAAACAGCTCACTTAAAACAGAAATAATAATTATTATTCTGTTGTTATTGTGATTAATATATGTAACTAGTATTATTTTCATTAGCTAATTCATTTGTTGTGGTTATCATTTTATGCATTTGTTGATCAAGGTTGTTTACTATGACAACATTTTCCTCAGGCTCACGTCAGACGTTTGAAATGTGTTAGAGGTCCAGACGTTGCAAGATATCGCTACTTACGTTGTTGCACAGCTGGAACCATGAGAACGCTAAGTTTTTCAGCTTACCGTAGGTGTGGCTAGTCAAGTGGGCATCAAGTACTTACCCATAAAGTTCTATTCGAACGAACATTTCTCTCAGATTAGAGGAACAAGTTGAACAACTGCCTTCAAATCTTAACCCAGAAATCCCGCCTGCAGAGAATCTTTGCTCTTAACTTAAAGCTCCCAAATCCAGTGGCTTCCTTGCACATGACTCCGACTTCATTAGAAGATTACCAACAGTTTTGATAATATGCATTTGTGTATCCTCAACCCTATCCTGAAACGTATTATAGGTGTTACAATTCACTTATTGAACAATAAACATTTATAGCTGGTGTATTTTATCTTAAATGCACTTTGTATCAGTAATGAGAATGCTAACGAGTCTTAAGAAAAACTCAACGCATTTGAAAATAGCGATGATTTTCATCATCTAGTATTCAGTCACATGAAAAATGTCGTCTAGAGCATGTGTGTTTTACGGAGAAATAAAAATTTGTCCTAAGCGGTAAACATTTTAATGGAACTCACCTCCTCTAGCGGTGCAGCTGAGGTGTAGTTTGTGGCCCTCTTCGTAGGGCCCCGCCACTGCTTCCTTATGCTTGGGCCCACTTTCATTTCCCTCCACAACCACGGCTCGTTGCCCCCAGCCTTCCACCTCCAGCACCGACGGGGGTACTGGTGGAATAAAATAACGTAATTGGTTTTGAACTCGTGCAGTGCAGAGTTAAGTTGGCATTAAAGTCACATTTCTTGAGGAAATTGAAGACTGGAAGAACTATTTTATAAAAGCCTTAACATGCTCTTCTTGCTACTTGGTGCAAGCTCATCAGACGTCGCTCATCGCAATGCTAGTCTGCTTAACGTTGTATTTCATGCTTACAGAGTCGACGTATATGACTGGCGGAGCAGCAGCTGCGTTCAGTCACCGTCATACACTGTATTTGACATGAAGTGATTGTTAAGGTGTCAAGACAGAAAGGCTGCACATAGCAGTGGGAGTAGGAGAGCAACTCACGTAAGACAGAAAGGTTGTACATGGCAGTGAGAGTGGGAGAGCTGTAGAAGTCCACCCTGCATTCATAAAGTCCAGCATCGTCAGCATCGAGTCGATACATGGTGAGGGTGGCTGACACAGGCGTTACTTGCACCGACATGTCGTCTTGCAGTTTGTAGCGGCCAGCAGCAGTCTGCTCCCTAGCAGCTCTGTCGTCGTGGCTGAATGAAAACAAAATTGAAGTCAAATGTTTATCACAAGTAAAACAAAACTCTATATATATATATATATATATATATATATATATATATATATATATATATATATATATATTTTCTTTTATCATGTTGTGTAGGTTACTTTTTATTTTTCATTTTGATCAAGCCGTGTGCCCCAGTAGAAGATTACGCGCGTAAACATGGGACAACGTACATGACGTTTAATTTACAAATATCATCCGATGCAGTAGAACTTATTCGAGAAGAGAATGCAAAACCTATTCCATTATAAAATATTCTCAGAACATTTTCTAATACCCAATTTCTAGGTGTTTTGCTGTATATGCACGCATACAAACTTGTCAATTGTGTTACACTTAATTGCATCGAAGTTTTAATGTATTGTTATCTCCTGCATTAGAATTCAAACTTGTAAAAATATCAAAATACCTGCTAATGCATGGATTTGAGAGTTCATTGCAAAAATACCAGCATTGTACACATGTATCTAGCCGCTCAAGCATATATTGATGTCACCTTCGTCCAAGAAGTGAAACAACTGCACACAGAGAAAAGCCGTCGCTGTTTCAACAGAACTATGTCATGTCATGTCATGAATAATGTAGTGAATGTAACGATATAAAATGAATAAATGAAACTATCAATGTATGAAATTAAAAAGAGCTAGATCATTTATTCTATATGTTTTTAATGTTAAATGTTCTTAAATATCTTGTTTTTAAGAGATGGGAATGAAGATATTCCATATAGTATCAAAATTGACCTAAAAACACCAACCAACAATAATTTCTAATTCCTTCTGTCGTTCACGCGACAGTGGGTGAAGACGTTGAAAAGTGTCTGAACGACTGGGTTGCACAAGTTCAGGGTTCTATACCTCGTTTTGGTTAAACGGTTTCTTCTCGAGACCCTGACACTAAAAGTTACCAGGTAAAATTCTCGTTGCTTTTACGTAATGGCAGCACTATTTCGGCAGCGCGAGAACTGAGATGTCTCCTCTTATGCAAGTGATGTAGTGTGTTCCTGTGTTCCACCAGCTACTCGTCTGGCCTAGCGGGGAAAATGTCTGGGTTTTAAATTACGTAGAAAACGAATTTCGTCATGAATATGAGAGCGAGGCTAAGAAACTCAGTAAACATTACAGCGGTCACACTTGTTGCTTGGGCACAACCGTCCATCATTCATGGTTGAAACTGAACATGAGAAGCAAGTCGAGTAACTGTGTATATTGCTGTAGATCTCACACCCTTCAGAACTGCCACCGTCACAACATAGTACGCCACTTGAGTCTTTCATGAGAAATACAGATGAATGGCCCATGCAGCTTTGATAACGCTGTGCTATTTAGCTATTCAAATTCATGTTTCAGTTGTAAGAAACAAATTATGCTGGTATGAATGTTTAGTTAACAGTAATAAAATTTGTGTTGTTTAATGCTACAACCACAGTCGTTTCTCTGTTATCTAGAAAGATCTACGCAGTGAAAACAATTACGTCAGAAATATTCAGATTTGTTTCAACTTCGCCATTGAAAGGAAGAGTCAGCTGTCTACACAACTTGTGAGACGGCTGCAGAAACTTAGCAAACTTTTGTACGAATTGTTTTTAGCTTTACCAGCCTTCACCTAGCTTTCAGAGGAACTAGAAAGTTCTTCATTTCGTAAAATAAGTTGGTATTGGTGACACAAGATAGCCTGTAATGGCCTGTAATTGCATTCATTACGTCGTTTCAGCTTGCATTGCTGAGTCGTTGTCAAACATACACCAAATTCAATTTTAATTCACCCTGCGTGTAATTTTAACGTTTAATTTTAACGCACCCTGAATGCTTAAGAACTGGAAATTACACACTACACACGATACCGTAGGGAAATAAAAGATGTAGGCGCATACGTACGTGCATGTTTTCACTAAGCTCACTTTCGCATGTTAAAGCGACAAGCACTATTATATGAGTTCAGAAAGCAAAATTCGTTGCAGTTAAGGCTCAAAATTTATGGAGTCCATCAGATCATCTCAAACCAAAAAGCAAAGAGACAGTTTTTTCAGAGAATATTTGCTTAACCAGGCAGATTTTCTCAAGAGATTTGAGAGCTACATTGCAGGTAAACACTCGCCAAGTAAAAAAGAGGAATTTATTGATAAATTGCTAAATTTAATAATATTATATTCTTAAACTAAAATGTGTTTCATTGCGGAGTTGAAGATAATTACTCAAAAACTCAATTTCAATTGAACAAATCTTTATTCTATCTCCCCTCGAAGTTCTCACAAAAGTAATGAGAAATTCTCATAACTACTAACAGTGATTTTACGGATTAGGATGAACTTGAGATAAGCTACATACCTGAATATTGGCGTGCTGGTCCCTGCTCGGTACCACAAAATGAGCTTTGGACGATCACCAGTAGTTCGAGGGTCCAGACAACACGGCAGCTCTACGGTGCCACCTGCCGCTCCACTCACGAACACAACTGAGGACAGGAACACCTCGTTACCACTGCAACTACACTACCAAAAATACAGAGAACTTTGTTATCAACTCGGGTTTTTGAAAACTTGACCCCATCTTAACATTTTTCATTTTGGTATGATTTTTAACTCGGATCTCTGTACTCATCTCATGTGTCTTGAAAAGAAATTTCCTATTCTCTCGAACCAAAGTACACAACTGGTACTTCTGCGTCACACCCTTTGATTTAAGTCGTTCATCGCTTCTAGAGGAAAGTTATTTTCTTGTATATTCCTTGGTACAAAATTCAACATTTGATATTTTGAGGTTTCTAATTTACCAATTTATGCGGTAACGTTCTCATACGAATGAAATAGAAAACCAAACTGATGAAAAATCTTAGAATTAATGTTAGATAAATACTGAATTTAAAAAGTGTTGTTAAACTGAACGATTTATTGAGCAACTTATATGAGCTGAGAGAGGATGAGATATGAGCTGAAAATGTTCAAGAAGACATAATTTGAGATATTCAATTTGTGATGTAACTTTTATGATGGTCGTTGTCAACGTTGAACTTCTTAAGAACAACCTTGTCAGCTGCAACTCGCGAGGCCTCTTTAAAAATTACCTAAATATTTTTTCCCCTGGCGTTTTCCGCTCTTTTTCGAAGTTAATTTTTCTTATTCCTATATAAGTGTTTGTACTGATTCCAATTATAAACATTTTATTCAACTTTCTAATTTTGTTATTTTTGGTGATAAGTGCACATGTTCTTAACATTCATATATGAATACGGATTCTTTCCTTTGCTTTAAAAATATACTTTATTTCATATGCAATTTCTTCTTGTCACCTTTTTTAGAAGAATTACTGAACAGGTTACAGTTTACCGCCAATGTTTCTATCAATGATTACTACCTCAAAACAAAGCTAAATCCAACCTGAATGTTGAAATAAATAAAGAATGTGTTACCTCTCTCTCCTCCTGCAGTAGGAACAGCATCCTGCGGCAGGTGGGCATGCAGGAGCAAGCAGGATGCGACCACCACTGGAACAACACTCATCGTATTTTCAGAGTGCTCTATTTCACCCTAGTTTAAAAGCATCAAGTATGCTAACAGTCTATAGCATGAATATTTCTTTTAAATTTTGTATGTTGAAAAACACGTGATGATGAAGCTGGTTAGCAAACACTGTTTTATGATTTTCTCATTCCCAGTGGACATTTTTTCTTAGTCCTACTGTAGGTTTTATGTTTTCTTCAATTACAAGATTAAATATAAATGTTTGTAAATATTTACATTCCTACACACTTCGTAGTCCAATTGATGTACAATTGAATAGAAAAGACTTGAATGTGTTCAGAGAACACAGCCGTAAAAATGTTTAGCTTTACACTTTCAATCACTCACGATGATCTTGTAGCATTAAAAAAAAGTATTGGAGCTATTTCTCTTAATTAATTTTATTGGGGTTTTCTCTAAGAAATATGTAGAGTCATTTCTTAAAGGCATCATTTGTTCTCAAAAAACGAAGTAATAGAATTACGAACTACGGAAATTTATTACGAAAATCTGAAAAACAGAGATCTTTAGACTCCATCAGTAAACGCAAGTATTTAGAGAAAGAATTTAGAAAAACACATTTATTGTTATGCATAGATCATAGGTACAATTTAAGGGTTAAACAAGGAATTTAATAATCATTATGGAGTTAAACCAGAAGTATAATAATAATAATAATGATACAAATCCTTTGAACAAATTAGACGCTGATATGAACCAGCTCGCACATTTTCATTGGTGAACAAAAAGGCTGTACGTAAAACAATGGAGGACGAAAAATACATGGTGAAAATATGGCTTCTAGGCTGGATGTTACTTGAGGTGTTACGAGTGTTACACTCGTATGTAATGTTAGGAAAAATAAGTTTGATTGGCACTGAGAGCTTCCCAGAAACATGGCTGAATTTTAGTAACCGATTTCTCCACATTAACTCCGTCAAAAGCGATTAAATATTTCATAGAACCCTGCCCCTAAAAAGTTCCTGTACATGTTTTATCGACCTCACATCCTTGCACAAATATGGGGCGTCATGAGTGGTGCTGAAGAACCAAAATATTCAGTGAATATGTTTAGAAGCATGAAGGCAGATTTTCTACTTTGATATATTATGAATTTGAACATTCATGGCACGGACATGAAGCTTTGTTGACGAGATGCTGCCCTAAAATAAATACAGGCAATATTCCAGCCTATGAGTTCACTGGAATGACTATTGACGAGAAATTTTCATATTTTCACAAATATTCTCACTTTGACGTCATGACTTTGTATTCCATGGGAATCTAGAGGAATTTTTACACTACAGCAAACACTGCAATCCTTCACTATATAATCTGATGAACCTATTATACACTAGTATTCCATTTTTACTATTTGTGTCCGTAAATTTCTGGTATCAAAATATTTTATTTTACCTATCAGTAGACGGTATGATATTCTGTCTTCACGAAAATTATGTCAATCATAAACATAAGAGCTCATGCAGACAAGTTACGAATAAACAGTAGCCTATGAAGTATTCAAATTATTCATCCACTATAGACTTCAGAAAACAATACCATTTGTGATGACATAGAACAAGGAATTTTGCTCATTCATATACTTGCGAAATTTGCTACAGCAAAAAGTAAATAAAACGTATGGTAACAGTGCCCGATAACCTTCATATTATTAATTTATCTTGCACATTTTCTTTTGAATGTGGATACAACATACAAGAATGTGTCCTTGCTAGTTTCCAACTGCCGTCAACATAAGACATTCAATCTGTTCAGTATTTTTCAGTTTCCTAATTGTTAACACTAAACAAAGAATATTTACACTCGAGACTAATTTAGGGATGCATGAACATGGCTTACAATTATAACACTTTCAAGTTTTCTGCTTATGAGTTTTTGTTATTAAATGATGTAAACAGTGTTTTAATATCCACTCAAACAATCAATGAAAAAACACGATACTTAAAAATTGTGAAGGTTTGCTGTGAATTGAAACACCGATGAATTGCTGACTTCAACAATGCAGTTTGCGGATGCGCTCACAAACTTGTGACGCCCAAAGAAAAAATGTACGTAATTATGAAAAAGAGACTCGACCAGATTCTAATGGAACAGTTTTCGTGTGAAAAACTTTCATATTTTCATTTGAAAATTTGGGTTCAAGAAAAGGACGGCAAGCAGAAGTTGAATTTTCCGTTCTTTTGAGTAGAAAAAATATCACATTTCCACTTAAACGCTGTTTACTTTCTTCAACTCGGAGTTCTCTGCAAAAAGAGGAAAGTTACCTCGGGAACTTTATTCGATCATTCATCTCTTCTAGAACGACACCGAGAAGTTCAAGCCCAGGCATTTCTTCAGATGGAAAGTTTTTCTAAACATAATTTAGTGCTACTTACCCCAATTCCTAAACTCATAGTACAGTATACTTATACCTACAGCTCGGATGATGCATAACCTATTAAACTTCCTGATTTATTTTATCTATTTAATTGAACAGTTGAAGTCTTGTTCTACAATTGGCTTTCATATCAAGTATCAATAGCTTCTTATGACGTCCGCGTCATAAGAAGCTATTTTACTGATCACATTGACCGAATGCTAAGCAGCAATTACAAGAGAAACTATATCGAGAAATAATGAAGATAACACTAAACAGAATGGGGGAGAAAGTACACAAGCAGTTCATGTAACCAATTTGCAATTTAGATGGCGTCTTGACGTTTGTTTTTCTCTTTGCCCATCATGAAGGTATTTCTACTGAGGAGAAAGAAGTTCCAAGTCAAATCTAATTGAGTTAAACATTCTTAATTGGATGAAAGCACCGATAAACTCGTAATACGTTGATGGACTTTGCTACTTGAGATAATGGAGGCGTTAAGTTGACAAGTGATCATCGCAGTTCGTTGTCATCATGTCTTCAGTGATGCGGACTTTGCTTCCCTGGAAGGAGAAGCAAACAATGCTAGTCACGACCTGACCACGACTAAAACGTCGCTCAATGAAGACGTGAAGGCTTGTAACCCAAACAGTTTTTTAAGTGAGTAAGTGCAAACCTTTCATGTATGTGGAAAACATATTAGGTTAGTGCAGGTATTTTTTTTCATTTTGAATATTTGATTGGTTGTTTTGAAGTATCGCTGACATTTCATTATGATATCAATATATAGATAGGCATTGTCGTACTCCGCATGAGTATCCGGGTCAGATTATGGTTTCTGACAGAAAATGACATAAGAAAAGAGACGGTGTATCAGTATTGTTTGACAACAATTAAACAGGGAATATAACAGTCGATAACTCCAAAAAACCGTAATATTCCAATTCAGTGCACCCGAAGGCAAAAATTTACTCTGTGCTCGAACTCAAAGGAATGGAACAAAACTCGCATAGTCATCAAATAACTACTATGTAGATTATTGAACTCTCAAGAAGGCAACGAATCCTCTGTGGCATTCTTATTCAATGATTTCAACCCTTCAAAGCCACACCATTTACTACATTTAAGAGGGTTTCATAACACTGAACTCCCGCCTAAGTGACTGCGCGCTTAAGAGGTAAAAAATTGTGCTATTAAATGATCTCTTATACTGTCCCAGTCAATATGTCAATATATATTTCGGTCTGGTTAGTTCAATGAATGCAAAATAGTTGGGATGTTTTGCACAGCTTTTGGAGAGTAATTATTCATTTAATATAATTATTTGCCTTGCAGATACTTTTCCATTCAACTGGAGGTACATACAGATAAACTGGTACAGCAATTAATCACTTCACATGAATGAAGTTCAAATTACTGATATGATACTAAGAATTAGGAGCTGGGAGAACATGAGACACACCAAGTCACGAGAAATATCAGCATCTTGTTCCTTGTGTCAGGTACTGCAGTCTCAGCGTAGCTTTCCAGTACTAATCAAGTGATGAGGCACGAACAGCCTCACTACAAAGGTTATAAAATAGCGCTTACAAATTGACATAGTGTTAATGTGTTTTATTACATTATTTGTGCTCAGGTAACCCTTGCTATACTTCAATTATTATCGTGTAATTGAAATTCAATGTTGAGTTGTGAAGCGTAAAATGCATAATTTGTTAATTATTACCCAGCATCATAAAGGAAAATGAACTTGAGTTGTTTCAATGAATCCCAAAACAAGTTGAACATCACTTGGCATTAAAAATTAACTCTATTAAATTGCAAGGCCTTCAACCTTAACAATCCAACACAACATTTACCCCACGCAGAATTTCATATAAGTTGACTTCTGAATCACTGAGGAGTAAAAATAAACTTAAGAACTTTTCACAAAACGAACGTAATGCTTTTTAGGAATAATCATGGCAACTCAATAATTACGAACGAATAAAATGATCAACTGTTCAATATTTGCTAACTGTTGCTAGAAAATTGTTTCCTTAAAATTATCAACAACCAACACGTGTGTGAATTTGTATTTTTTTATACTTTACCATCAAATTTTTTTTTGCTTCATGAACATTGACGGTCAAGCGTTCATGAACAAGAGGTTTTGATGCACAAATGTTTGCATTCACAAATATTCCACTAAAATGTGCGACTGCGGAAGAGGACTTTTCGGAAGGGCGCAGTTAAATTCTTCGGATTTGTTTAGCAGGTCGAGGAGTGAGAGCTGTGACCGACAGCGCTGGGAACAAGCGTGGCACATCCAAGGTAGATTGTTGAGCTTGCATGCAATTACTCAACCGTGTCTAGTCAACAACCCTCATAGTTGTTCTACAGGTGAAAAAATAAATGGCCAGTGATAGAGTAATTGGAGTTTATTTCAGGTTTTAATATATTTTCTGAATTTTATTTGAAATGCAGATGACAACAACGGTAACACGATAGACGAAAAATGTGAAATAAAAATTATAAACTGATTTTGATGAAATATTTACCAAAATTTCTTTCTGGGAAAGCTACTGAACAAATAAAAATAAATATGACAATATAGTGCAAAGTTAGTAAATGATAAGTGAACTTAAACAAAAATATAGGCCAGTACCTATAAACTGTGGCAATTTGATAGGTGAATGAATAAAATATTCACTGCAGCAATGCAATTATATTCTGTCACTAGGAGTATTCAGAAAAACGTAGAGTAAGTTCTTGGAACCAAGAAGAATTCTATTTACAAAAGAAAAAATTAAAGTTATGTATTGTCCACAATCTTTCGGAGGTGAAAACATTTCAAGTCATGTATGTACAAATGCATTCCATTATTCGTCGTGCATAACACTTGACTTGGGATAATTTTTGAAGTGGTTTAAGTCAGTGTGTCTCGTTCAGGCTTTACGATGTGGCCCATGACAGCACAACTGAAAATTCCAAATCTCAAGTTTCGCTTCACTGATGTCGGTACAAATTCAGCGTATGACTAACGATCATTATGTCTACTCTTAACGATCATTGTGTTTACTCTTAATGATCATTACGTCTACTCTTAACGATCATTGTGTTTACTCTTAATGATCATTACGTCTACTCTAAACGATCATTGTAACGATCATTGTGTTTACTCTTAATGATCATTACGTCTACTCTTAACGATCATTGTAACGATCATTGTGTTTACTCTTAATGATCATTACGTCTACTCTTAACGATCATTGTAACGATCATTGTGTTTACTCTTAACGATCATTGTCTACTTTTAACGATCATTGTGTCAACTCTTAACGATTATTATGTCTACTCTTAACGATTATTATGTCTACTTTTAACGATTATTGTCTACTCTTAACGATCATTATGTCTACTCTTAACGATCATTATGTCTACTCCTAACGATCATTATGTTAGGCAATAAAATTAAATCCAGAAGAATGATGTAATGAATTTATTTAGAGATTAAAACTATCTTGATTGACTGATTGCACTGCAGTAAATGATGTATATGATGAGAATGGTTCGTGGCCAATGATTCACATGTGATGTTTTGCAAGAAGAGATTTCAACATTGAATCAAACCCTTCAACTATTTTATACTTTAAAGACTCAGGGAAAAATAACACAAAGCAATCTGATAGAAATATGACATGCATTTTCATCACCAATTATGGATATCGATGTCACTGTTCCCTTATGGGTATATATGTACATGTATTTTCTCATTTATTAGAAAAAAAGGAAAACGAAGGTAAGAGTACTTTGCAGATTCCCCAGTATCAAACCAAATAAAAATTATTTTGGCTGCATAAATCGAATCTGTTTAGCTTGAGGTGGGTGCTGTGCAGTGAAATTGATTGTATTTTGTCTCACGTGACGTTTGAGAACCTCACGCTGTTTTCTAATAAATTAACGCATATATTTTACGTCTTGGTCGAGTTTTTTTCTAATAATTTTGGAATAAATTAGTCTCTAAATTTCTCCCAAAAGAATTTTTCAATAACTTTTGGAAAAATTTTTATTATAACTTTATTTATTCATTATATTTTAAATTAGTTTTCATCTTATTATAGTCACTTTGGAATAAGAGATAGTTTCCTGGAAGCTATTCTCTAATAACTCTGAAACACTTTCAGTAATTTTGCAACAAGCGCCTTACCTCCCAAGACATAGCATCAAAATAAAGATTTCGAATACATCCTCAACTAAAATAGTATAGTCAATCATCCCTAAAATTTATGGCTCATATGGAAGAAAACACCTCAATATTTTATGTGTGAGGATCGATGATCCAATACAAACGAACTCCCTCCATAAATAGGAGCCCTCTAAAGAATCCCTCTGAGAAGAAAATCATTCAAATTCTACGCATATTCTGAGAAGAAAATATTCCGAATTTTCGCTGAGAATTTGATCAATCTTCAGCGACAGGAAAGATGGGACGTCGAATGTTAGTTAAAGTCAAGGAAAATATTTTCTTGGTTTAAGAGAAAACCTCGTTTTTCATTCAATAATCGCTTCGCTTCCCACCTCTATGCCAACACTCGAGCATTAGAACATCGCATTCTGCTTCTCAAATCCCGTAATCGCACATCATTTTTAAACTCTTTAGCTAAGTTTTCCTTCTATACCGAAAAGTTTGTGAGACTGATAGCGAGCTTTCTGGAAGACTTTCTGTGTTAGAAAGTTTTCAGGCAGAACTAGGTCTGATTAAAGTTTGAGGTATCGCGCTACAATTTTCATAAGCCTGAGTATTTGTGGAGAAACAATTTGTGAATTAAGTCGCATTGGCGAGGGGGGAAAATTAAAAATTTTCTTCGAATTAAGTTGGAGAGTTCATCGCACGAATCCCAGGACTATGAATACAATATTGAGTTTAAACACATTTTGTAATTTGCTATTTAAAACTCCTACAAATTGCTATACCATTTTCTCAACATATCAGGATTCAAAGCATTTTGTTCTGATAACTTGTAGGACGAGCTTTACGATGACCAACGAATAATTGGAACAAAGCACCAGACCATAGGCTCAAGAACTGCTTTGAAAGGAGATAATTAAAATATTTTAAGATATTTTCACTCCTAGCGCGCTTGATGCACTCTTAGTAATGTGAGCTTAAGGTGTACATTGTGTTGCGATATACGCTGATACCACACGCACGGAGAGGAAGCGTGTTATATATAAGTATACTCGACTATGGCCAGATAACGTCAGTAAACACAAGTCAAGTTCCGTAAATGTGCCTATTGTTGTACTCAGCTCCATGTACGATTTCCTGTGCTCAAAATTCGAATTGATTTTTCAATAACTGAGAATAAGCGAGTTAGAATATCGTACGTTGTATGCAATAGTTGCCTGCTACTCGTAGCAGGATCCAATTTACTTTCTTACGGACGAGTATTCCTACTTAGTAGACTTGCAAAGTGAGTTTGTTCCTCTTAACGGCAGAGTACTTGGAATTCTGACACAGTCCAGACAATCCAAGGATCTAATTTGGTGGAGTCAGCTCTCACATATGCTAGCACAGCCCCAGTATTGGACCTGGTCTAGCCATGTGCTGAGTCAAAAGTCTCTTTTATGAGAAAACGAGCAGAGTTTTCTTGAATAAATCTTCCTATTTCAGGTACCCTGTTGGTGTAAGATGTATACCTTATGCAATTATTCCTACTCTCGCTTTTACAACTGGGATTTATATGTACTTCTTTTCTCTCATTTACGAAAGAAGTATAAATACCTGATGTAATAAGTAACATAATACATTAAAATAAAGTGTTATTGATCCCGTAAAGAATAGTCGCAATAATTGTGGCTATATTCGTGTCAATAATTTAGTAAACACTTGCATTGATAATTGTGATAGCATCTGCGTTAATATTTGTGTAAATACTATAGTCAAAACTTTAATCCTAGGGTGTGAATATAATAGTAATAATAATTGTCTGCATTATTATTTTGATGACAGCTAAATTAGTGTTATAAGCCATAGCTGGTGTGTATGCTCTCTTCCTAAAAAGCTTCAATGATTTAGAAGTCTCGACCACAAGCTTCCAGAAACACGATACAAAATGACGCATTTCGCATAACATATGCAAAATATATGTATATTTGCATATTTCCTCTCATAATATGGATAAAATAAATGAACATGCATATTTTTTCCCATAACATACCTAAAATAACGAGCCAAAAATTGCTTAATACAGCAGCTGATATTAGCTACACTAGCATTCAACTCAGCTTTTGATCAAAAGATCAAATTTTGGTCTCCATTCATATTATTTTTTTTTTAGATTACCAGGCCGTGATAACAGAATTGAACATTTGAGACATGAACGTTAAGCCTCGAATTCTGCAGCGTTTTCTTCTGCAGCCTTTAGTGTAATTAGCAATGATGTTCCTTGCTGTACTGTTACTTGTAACGTCATTCCCAGATTACTTAAAGCGGTCGGTGTTCCCAAAATTCCAGATCCACTGAAGACAAACACATTCATGTGAGACAAGCACAAAAGTTCTTAAGATAAAATGCGTACAAGTGGCATCATAGGAACCCTTGTCAGTTATCCTGGACAATGTTTTATTTAGTCTTGAATGTATGATAGTATTGCGCATGATATTGTTTCATCTGTTCCGAAATTGAAACTGAAACTAGGTGTTGGAATATTTGAGAGTGTTCTCGGTTTGCGACGGCACTATTGGCGCTCCAAAATACAAGTCTCGAAACTTGACAAACAGAGCATGGATATTTCTTTTTCAAATAAGTGTTTTGTAAAAGAATGAATTGTGGTAATGAAATTATGACTCGCTTGTTGGTGAGTAGTGCTAGTAAATTGGTGTCGGCACTCAACTCTCAAAAATGGTACTGCAAAAAAGGAAAGAGTACATAGCAGTAGTACGTCAGTTCTTTTCAATATAATCAAAAGCTGTTTAAATTCTCACTGTAATTGATTAATTAACTTGGATTAGTGTATTACTCATGATTCCATACCAGTTAGTATGTTCATTGATCCTGCTTCCACACACTTGAGTTTGAAAATGAAAGTTTTATCTGAGTTTCCATGTACATTAAAATTTATGTTTATTACATGACAGTTTTTTACAAGTAGCTGACACGAGAAAACAATTTTTCACAGAAGTACCTCCCTCTAAGCTGTAAAATTTATAAACTGAAATGAAAGTTTGAAATTTTAACCCAAGCAACGCAAGCTGATTTTCATCGACGCAGAAAACAGAAACACTGCAGAAAACTTTTCTACGCAATCGAACAAACCGAAAACAAAGCATTCAACACAAAAACCTGCTATCATTGGAGAAGGAAGAACAAGTAAAATGCAGACTAGTTTACCTAAGACTTGTTGCAAACTCTAGCACAAGGCCCTTGGAGGATAGACAGTGTGCATCTTCAAGCCTGGCAACGCAATTAGTCCGGTGGCAGACAAAAGAACAGAAGCTTCTGCTTGTTTGCTCCAGATGACCTCTAGACAACGACAAGCTACAGTTTCCATAGAATAAGCTTCAAAGCCTTGGGTCTTAACAAAAGATGCACCATAAGTGCAAGGTAAGTGTGAACAATACATCAGAACAATATGGAATTTTGGGTTAAAAGTGAAACGATTGTTGAAAATAAGTAACGACACATGGTACAAATTTAGCAAAAAAATAATATGTTGATTGAAATGCAATTTTAGGTTGATCTAAAAATCCTTAGTTTGTTGGTATTGAATGAAGTTCGCTGAAAAAGTTTCTAAAATGCGACGCAATTTTAAGTGGATCAGATAGGGCTCCCGCTGAGCAGCAGAGTGTGACGTTCAATCGACGCATATGACGTGAAGGTGATCACAGTTCTTCACGTGACGTCAAGGTGATCACATATCTTCACGTGACGTCAAGGTGATCACAGTTCTTCACGTGACGTCAAGGTGATCACAGTTCTTCCCGTGATGTCAAGGTGATCACAGTTCTTCACGTGACGTCAAGGTGATCACAGTTCTTCACGTGACATCAAGGTGATCACAGTTCTTCACATCATGTCCGTATCAGAAGATAGGAACAGACTGCACCTAACAGCGTAGTGTTTGCAAAACAGGTTTAATACAACATCTCATGATGCGTTGATACAAGGGCATGAGAAACTTCATTGCTCCAGGGAAACATGCTGCTATTGCACAAAACTGTGGACTGAAAGAAAGTTTTTGCCAGTCAGCCAAAATGAAAGCTGAATGCTAAATAAGTTTTGGTCATTTAATTCGGATTTTTTAATCAATATAGTTTTTGTATTAACTGATACTGCAATTAAAAGAAATTCAATCCTGAGCACATTATTTAAATTAAATAAGAAACGATGCTTCATGCTTTATTGTTTATTTACTCACTATTTTTCTGAAACGAATAGTGAACACATAGAAATATGCTGTGACTGCCCAGACCTTTAAAATTGAAATTAATAATTTGAAAAGTTTAAATATGAAGAGTTTGAACTATTTATCTGAAAATGGCAAATAAAAAAATTGCAACAGGTAAACAATAAACTGTAATTCAAGAATGCTACAAATTAATTTCTGGAATAAATGCTTGCAAGAGAAATCCCAAAACGATTATCAGTTTTGCTCTCAGAAGAAGCGAAAAGTAAAAAAATACATGAATAAAATTAAGAACACAGTCACACCCACGATAAGAAGTTCAGTGTGTCAAATATAAATAAACACAATATTTCTGGGCAGTGCTTGGGTGCAGCAAACTGGGAGAGACAACTCTTGAACTGCGGCCACTGAAGACCAGACAGCTTCTCTATGATGCAGCTTCAGAGAGTAAATTGTGGGGAGCTTCATTGTTAGAGGGAATGCAGCCCGGCGTCATTAGAGATGATACTTTAATTCAACATTAAAGAAGATGTAGGGTGGATTCTGAAGAATTAGATAAAAGAACACTTCTACAAGGTTCAAAAACCGTAGTATAAACTGGGTTAAGTAAGATTTTTTGCTTACAATCGCTTGGATGAATGTTTCGGATGTTATCTCACTAATTATATTTGTTTAAAAGTTACACTAAATATTACTTCCAGCAGTAAGTGACATATCGTCCTCTCCTAATGAAACGGTTAGCCAATTTACGGGCGAAATAGTTAGGTTATCTCTGTGTATTATTTCTCCAATGGATATAATTTCTGTGTGGTTTTGCTGTAGCAAGTAGTGAGAGATTTTAAAATTACTGTGCCATACCTTTTGTCTATTCTTCTTCTTAATGCTGCTAATTTTTACATGGAAACGAACATGTATTAAAATTTATGATACATATATATCCGTAAAAACTTTTACTATGAATAACTTTTATAAGATTTCCTTTCTAATGCTCGGCATTCAATTACTGGTAGTAGTTTCGATTAGGCATATCTTTAGAGTTTAAAGTTTCTCATTTTTTTAATTACATACCCCGGCTTGTTAAGGATACAACCACTAGGCCAGCGCACAGCTTAATGACCAAACACGTCACCAGCAACGATTTTTGTAAGCTTCAGAGTATCTTTCTCCTTAAACTTTGACGCATGAACTCCACCTGAATGTTGTGAAGTATCTGGTTGCTAACTAGCAGGAGATAGCAGTGAAACTGAGCGCGAGGCTCGCTGTATGTTTTCATAATTTGAAGTTGCAGGAAGACTTATAGCGACTGCACTCTCTTGAGTGCTGCTCAACGACAAGCTTGATAATAACGAGTAGCAAAGCACGACAACCGTAATTTATTTTTCGGTCTAGTTATCTTCATAAAGAGTATGCTAAGAGGAGAAGCACTCGTATAGGAAGAACCCTTCAGACAATTTTAACATGTGAAAATGTCCCACGCTTCTTTATCATCAAATGTGTCTGAGAGCTAAAAATTATGCAACAGAATTCCTTTTAATTAGACGAGAGCTTAGTACAAGTCTCGAAATATGACTTAAAAAATCAATATCTTCCTCTTTTTAATTTTAGTTCGATTCGTATGTCCATAGTATTACAAAAAAATTATAAAAAGAAGTAAGATTTAGAATTAAAAATTTCATGTTTCTTCTCGGTAGAAACCTATTGAATTTTTTCAAACCGCAAGAAAGACGTCGCAAATTCACAAGCTCGTTCAATTAATTCAAGTTTATACTCATGTCTTAATTTTACAAACTCTTGTTTTATCACGGCTGCAACTTTATTTTGGGCGATTTGGAAGAAAAACATCAGGGCATATATCAACATATCATCTACGATATTTTTATACTCTACCTGAACCCCCTTAAGAAAACACTTCTTTGCGAAAGAATATTGTCGAAGGTCAATGTAAAGTATTTTTTTCGCATGATGCAAGCGGCAAAAGCTACTTTTAACCCTCAAAAATTTAAAAAAAACATTTGAGCCTCAATGGTCGTGATATTTACAAGCATGGTATTTCTTTCTTTAGGTATTTTTCATGGTCGAGGGCTGATGAGGTTTAAAGGACTGAAAACTGGAATGAAAACCTCAATTCAGCCTGATAATATCTTGTTTACTTTCGGTGTTTTTCCTCTTCTTATAATTTTTCTGTTTGGTAAGGTTTTTACTTCACAAAAATCAATTCAGTCACTGCTGATTTATTAATTCTCGTGTAAAGCACAACTGATACACATTTTCATGCTTCGTTAAGAAATTCTTTTTAATTGGTAAACTCATCTTCCTCATTTTAAGTTTTAAATATCTTATGAGTTCTCCTATGCAGCATCCAGCTCATGACTGGATGACTTTAAATTATCTTCATGCTTAGACGTGCCAATTTCTCTGATCTAACTTAATGTGTGCCGGAGTTCTGTCATGCGTTGCTCGTAAAGCATTTGCAAGCTGTAGGCTGACCTGCAATTTGTATGCTGTATAGTGGCTTGTAAATGCCCATAAATAAGCTGGCTGTCTTGAAACCAAGTCTCAGATGAGATTATTGGAAAACGATCTCTCTTGTGACGTTTGTTTCCCGCTTAGGTGAGAGGGAAATTATATGAATAGGTTTTATTCATTTTGAAGTTAACTTGACGAATTTGAAGTAACGTTGTCAGCTATGAGCAACATGAGAGCAGCATAATACATACTTGAATTGTGATGTCATGATAACCTTGTCACTATCCCATCAAAAAATTGATCATAGTTTTTTTGCATAAAATATTTATTTTTTAGTAAAATATTTCTGCAAGTGATACATGCATGTGAAACAGACAATTTGAAATAACGCACTTCGTTCCATGAAAATAATTTTTTTCTCATTAACCTAAACACGGTAAAATGAACTCTAATCGGAATTCGTCAACTGTATGTCAATAAAATGGAATTTTCTTCATAAATAATGATGTTATTCAGGTAAATGAGGCATTTTTGGACTTTTTATAAATGGTGTTCGTGCTCATACAAATATGAGCGTTGTTCTCTTTCAAGAATTATAATTCAATTTCTGAAGTTTCACGTGCCTACGTCATCATCAACACGTTAATTCAGTCTATAAATTGAGCTGGAATCTTGAAAACATTATTAAAAAGACTCAAAATTTAATATTCAAAAGATAAAAGAAAAATTAATTGGTGTTTCAAAAATTTCATAAAACGATATGCAAGTTACTTCACTTTATCAATGATAAAGTCAATTAAAGGGCGCGTGCAGGTTTGTAGCTTTAGCGTTAGGCTTCAAAGAAACAGTGTCGTCGTCACAGCTTTTCAAGTTAAAGAACAACACAACCAGTCAACGTAAATAGGTTTTCACCAGATGCTTTTTGACTGAAAGTAATGTTGCACCCCACACAAATTAATTTATATTTGATCTGCTTTGATGTGTACTCTAAAGCACAAGTATCTACAAGTCATGTTGACCTGTAGCTCTTGACTTGCTTTCAAATTACCGGGACAAAGAAACATGCAATTACCGTCACTCATCGAGCCCTGGATGCAATTAAGTAATATATTTTTGTGAAAGTTCAGTAGATATCGGGAAATTTAAATATTCATGAGGTATAGAGGGCTAAGCTCTGCAGTGTAATAACGGGTTGGAAGTTGTAGACAAAATAATACTGTATGAATGACTGTTGAGTTTATTATTGATTGAGCTATTCATAGTATAATCATAGGGTCCTAAGTAAACTCATTTCTTTGTCCCCTGCTTTGAAGATGGTACCATCAATGGTGTCAGGCTGGGGCGTTAGAACAGGCCTGCTCTCTGGAGGTTCATGTTCCCTACAAAAAGCCGGAGAAAAATGAGTAAATGAACTGACATAAAATAGGCTTTCAAAGTCCCATCAAACTGCATTTTTTTGAATTTTTAAACTAGCAAACTACGTGGAATGAACCGAATGAATGTAAATTAAGATAAATCGAATGGTTCTTATGAATCAAGAAAAAACAGAAAAGCCTTGTACAAGTTTCGTAAACAATGAAGACAAATTTATTCCTACACAAACAAAATATTAATCATAATATTTTTAAAAGGAAATGAAAGTTGTAGAAAATAATCATAACTGTCCAAAAGCCAGTAGGACATCCTTTTAACATTTTCAAGAGTCATTAAGAGCTCAAGTAGAGGCACATGAATAGTCAGAACTCCTCCACCAAAGCTCTCTTCGTGGCAAACTCTAAAACTTTCTAAAAAAAAAAAAGAGGGTTGTAAATTCACACTGAAGAGATGAGCTACCTGAAAATTTGCAAACTACCTGAAAAAATTTTCAGCTCAAGTAGCTTCTTTACTTTAAGGTGAAACAAGCTGGGGGCACCGACAACCTATAAAGCCCAGATGCTCTTCCACAAGATCTTTTAAAAAAACAGAAAGACTAGTGCAGACCGAGCGATGACTTGTGAAAAGATATGAGAATATCTACTGGGTACTGGATACTGGGCGAACTATAAAAAATGAAATATTAATAGATCTCCAGAAGTGTTTATTTTAATAGCAGCATATTTCAACGGTAAAAGACAAAAACTGTGCCATCCAGACTATGCGACCAGCTCTTCAACAGGGAGCTGTGACGTCACTTGCTTGTTGGCACTTGTGATTGGTTGATCTCCAATAATGCTTATTTTATTTGTAGAACAACCATTAGGTGTGAAATTTATCTTGCAGCATTCATTCCATCAGTGAAAAATGTATACACGTTCCGTAGTACCCTACATAGTACCATACATAGTACTCTACGACATCATTCACAAGAAGCCTGTACTGTCACGCTGTGAAGTATTTGTAAAACTAACTTCCATTCAAGGCTGCTTAGTAATTTTTCTTTTTTCATGGCTTCAAAAGTGAACCAAGGTGAGTAGAGCAGTAAAACTACGAAGAGTGATGAAGAGTACGCTGGACATGAAAGTTATGCTCGAAGTGTTGAACAAACATGAAAATTGCCAAAGTTCCGCTGCTGTATCTAGATCGATGAAATTAACTACTTCTTCAGTCCGTAACATTAATAAAGGTTAAAAAGATGAAAGAATATGCTCCTAGTATTTCGTAACATGTTTTAAATAAAGTGAAAACACTTTGCAATGTTGTTTTGCATAAAACCGAAACTCTCTCATACACGTGGATAAAAAATTGAAAGAAAAGAACATTACTTACAGTGCAGCTGTTATTAAATCTAAAGCACCGTCCTTATCAAGGAATGTAATATTTACTGTTAGTTTAAATGCTCATGCACTAGTGTTTTATAGCCAACGATGGTTGGTTTAATAGTTTTAGAAATGAGTTTATTTTAAAAAGCTCAAAGCTAGAAGTGACGCTACCAGTGCTGATGTAGATCCCATTCCTGTGGTAATCCAACGCGTGAACACCTTTGTGTTTGAGGACGGTTACCCACTGCAGATAAAATTCAACGTGGATCACCTTGAATTGTATTGAAAAATCCCAAAAATAACCTGTATAACAGAAGAAGAGAGACTTCTCTAGAATTAGAGGCTACTATTTTGAAAAAAATTCGTAGTAGAATGTGATGATGCTTGTAAAATAAATGATTACACTCAGTAGTTAGTAACAACTTCCATTGAAGAGTCATCAGATCTTTCCAGAAAGATTGGCTATGAGAACTTGTCCTTTAATGACGCAAATGAAGTTACAGAGAATAATTCATAATAATCAACAAACGATCAATTGTGCAATAATGCAGAAAATATTTCTCACCATCCTAATTCTCTTTGGGTAGTAAAGTATACTAAATTGAAAAAAATACATATAAGTTTGAGATCATTGTGTAATAAGTCATAAAAGAATTCATCCTGAATTTTTCTGAGTCTTCCTGCACACCGCATGACGGGAATGCTGCACTAGAAAACTAGAAAAATGCATTCAGCAGTGAAGGGCAATAAAAGCCCCTCAAATTATTAAGAACTAGCCATCAAAGTATAATTTGTACGAATATCATTTTCACTCTTGGTTTGATCACCATCACCAATCACCAGCTTGGTCGACTGGTGAGCGAATCTGCTTGCGAGCGGGAAGACCCGGGTTTGAATCCCGCTGCCGACATGGTTGACGCGGCTAGAAATACGGCATGGGACTTGGGTAAACAACCAAATAATTATCAAAGTAATTACCCGACCCAAGAATGGGCCAGAAGGTTCGTTCCTATAGCCTCATTCTATT
>VCRD01000328.1:46069-71602 GCA_006783055.1 Trinorchestia longiramus | reverse complement strand
AATTTTTACGACATGACACGACATGACACGACATGACACGATATGACATGACATGACACGACATGACACGACATGACACGACATGACACTGATACTGAGCCTGACGACAACACTGATGGAATTAGGACATCAAAAGAAGAGATCTCCTTTTAGTTTCTTTTATTATTTGTGATTGACAAGTAAATTAAAAAGTTGGTTAGGTTTCATTTATCGGTTGAAATCAATTGAGTTAGGCTGTGTTCAAAACTCGTACTGAAACTCAACGCTCTAGGACTGTTGAGATTGTGACAACACATATTCTGACTCAAAAAAAATTGCAGGCAACTCAAATACATCAGCAATTTTTATTTTCAAGTGAAAAAAGTTTGCGAGACACTTTTCTTACTTAGGTATAGAAATAATCCTCATTTCGAGGCAACAGCTCTATGAATTTTTTAAATTTCAGTGCTTCCCAGTACCAGAATAGAACACAAACAAAGAAGCGCCAGTTCCAAGAATAATAAAATCCCCGTCTTATAATGAGAGATTCTTTTCATCAGACAAATTTTTTATAGAAATTACTTGCTACTAATTTTTTCATATTGAACAACTTCTCGAACAAAGTAGTATATTTTCTTCCATGACAGTTTATCAAAGAGAACTTTTAATGAACAGCACATATGTTGACAGCTTTCTTTTATGATTTGAAAGGAATAAAATTCTATTTGATGGTCATTCATTTTAGGGTGCAGTATACTGATGTATGTTCATGAGTACCAAAGTGCCCTCTTGTGTACTTCTGTGTAGTAATTTGTATCTACAGTATGCACAGTGATGTGTGAGGGTACGTACTAACGTGTAGTGATGCATCCTCGTACATATGGGTGTGCAGTGATGTGTAATGATGTGTATTGACGTGTAGTGGTATGTACTGATGTGTAGGGACATAAAATGATGGGTACATATGTGTACTGACGAGTGGGGAAGTGTACTGATGTTTACTGATGTGTTCTGATTAATGGGTGAGCGCACATCAGTGTTTAGATGTGTAGATTATGGCCGAATCATCATCTATTTACATATTAACTGAGTAATAGTTCAATACAAAGTTTTCTCTAATGCTTCGAAGTTCTCAACGCTTGATGATAGTTAACAATAAGATCTTTTACATAGGACAGTCAATGCACAAACTAGGAGGCTAAGGAAAAAACCAAAAGTCGTGTCTACTTTGATGATGCTTTAAAAACGAGCTCTTTATTTTGATATCATTGTATCAACTAAAAATGATTGAAACACGAAAAAAAATTCTGATAATCATATATACCGAAAAAAGGGTTTAAATTTTTATTCCATTTAAGAATTGTTGTTTAACTCTGGAACATCACACTCAATTTAGCCTCTGATCCTGAAAAAAGATGCCTAAATAATTCACATATTGGATGCAGTGAATAGTTTTCTTCAAAACCATACAAATATTTCATTGGGATCAAAAACTTTCAAGACAACAAAGAGAGAATGCGTAAATTTTTCAGTTTCAATTATGTTTTTTCCGATGTGCTTGTATGTTTTCTTATTCTTCACTGACCCTCTGACGTCCTCAAAAAAGCTCTCACAATGCTCTTCTATTTTGCTCCCATTTTTTATTTTGAGGTAATAAGTAAAATCGCAATCTAAACATACTAGTAATTTCTTAGTTTTAATACGTCCTTCAGACATGTGCAATTCTTATATTTTCCTATTTCTGTGCCACGTGAAAGTCTTTTGCTTCATACATGCACGTACGCCAATCAGCCATACGTACGTTATTCTTACGTGAGGGTGTAGGCAGAGCGTACGTCTTTCTTACGCACATATGTCAGTTGATACGTGAAAAGTACACTTTTGTGATAGATTTGTCCTGTGTCGCTCATAAAAAGTAATAATTTCATTTCAATCGCAAACAATTCATATTTTAAGCGGTATTTTACACGTAAAACTATCGAACGGCTCGAAGTACAGTATAATTTAAGTAGCTTGCTAAATAAAAAATTCCATAAGTGTTTAGGTCGCGACTTTTCACCCAATTCACGCGAGTTAAGCTATTTTAGTAACGTTTAACATATAACGAACACAAATCTTCCATGCTGCTGTCAGCTTTACTGACAGATCCAATAAAGCTCTACTTCAATCCTCCAGCTTGAAGAATGAGATTAAATTTAAACCCAGGCGATATAAATCAAATAAACACGTTTATTTTCTGTGATCTTTATTTGTTCCTATTATTTTGTTAAAGGTTGACGAAGAGTCTCCAGCTCGGTTGACTTGAAGCGAACGACTGCAGTTTTCTGATCTGATTATTCTGCACCGCGACAACTAAAGTAACATTTTCAGCTTCACAAACTCACGTCTGATTGTAAACAAGTTCCTTGTTTCATCATTTCTATTAAATGTTTAATTGTTAAGTTCATCGTAAAATATTTTCCCCTCGTAGCTTTAAATTTACTCATAATTGCACATGTAAGTTAAGAACTCTGTTAATACATAAATCTACATATAATAAATACATAAATTCAGGCCACTGTGAACACGATACAGTATTAGAGACGTTCATTTTCGGAGTACGAGTTTACTCCAGACCAAGAAATCATTTTCTTAATGATACTTGGCCTGTAAATGATCGAAACGTGCATGTAGTGTGTACCTTGTCACATGAGCAGCACTTCATATCATCTAGAAGTAAACTGATGTGTACGCTCATCAAATTGGTCTGCTGTCACTGCACGGTGAGAAGTACATCGATTTGATCCTGGACGAAAAGTATTATGACTACTACATATGTAGTCAGTTTTAGAGTAAATTTTTTCTTAATTTTTATTTAAAGATTAATTAAGTAATCTTAATTAAGGATCTTAATTACAGATTTAGAGATGAATCGATTGCTCCCAACTCTGGATCTCCAGGGCGGGGATTAAAATGTCACGAGAGCTGAATTTTTCACGTCGCTTTTTGAGCTCAACTAATCAAATTAATTCTTAATCATGAGCCGGTGTGAATGCAAATTAATCTCTACATTACAACTAAGGGGCTAACTCGTCAGTTCCAGAAGAATTTAATTTCTCTGTAATTTAGTCGTAACTTAATGAGATCATATTCGATGTATGAACAGAATATTCTTTTCCCTCTAATTTTAAAAACGAGCAGTGAATATTTTTGCTTAAATTTCATTGGGTTTTGAAACATTCATTCCCTGACTAACTTGGTTGACGGTAGAGGTTGTGGGGGAGAAGTAGCTCAACTAACACTACTATTTCAATCCTGACGTTTCGAACAATGAAGTACTTAAAACAATAATGATGATGTGTTTAGCTTATATGTTTGATCAACAGTAATCAAAATGACGTCTGCTTTCCACCATATGCGAACTGTTTACCGTCTAAAAATAATTAGGCAAAAAATGCATTCACTAAAACTGTTCTGATGCTGGAAATTTGTGTTCTCACACTAAACAGAATTAATTTTCATAATGAACTTAAGCTCAAAACAACCAAGGATTTTTTATAGACGTCTACTGAATTATGATTGTTAAATGGCTGCCTGTGTTAGCTGTTCATTTATTTTTGACTGCATGGAGATGAAGCATCAGCTCTTAATTGTACAGAATCATTAAGAAATCAAGAATACAGTTTTCCCACCAGCTTGTATAGGAGTGAAATGAAACATAAAGCTTCACACTTCAAGCTTAGATTCACTAACTCGTCACTGTTAACGTTATTCTTATGGAAAATATGATTCGCGATGCACTCGGCTATCACAACTTTTGAAAAGACTAGGAAGTTGCACGCTTGACCGAGTGGATGTTGGATAAAACCACTGAAAAATAATCAATTTTTGTTATTTAGCGCAGTGCCAATTTAATTTAAACGATGGCTCAATTTAATGCTCGGATGAGAAATGCATCCTCTTTCCGGACGTTAATACTTGGAGTATTAACGTATTAAAGTGTATTAAAAAGGACGCAGAAAAAGTGGCCTGTAATCGTACATGAAAATATTTCACTTGAAATTACAGCTCACAGTTTAAATTATTATTGAAATGTTTATTTTCGAAAATTCTAAAATATATTGTAGGATATATTATAAATTAGAAATTCCAACTGTTGTCTATTGTAAAAAATGTGCTTCATTAAATTAAAGTTTGCTCGTCAAACACCAGTGACATCATTCAATGAAATTCTTGAGAGCTGAGAAGAAATTAAATTCACCAAAAATTTTCAGTCAATGATTTTTGCATCTTAAGTACAAGTTTGAGCACAGTATCAAGTGGGAAAAAAGAAAATGCTATTTGTTGAACGATGTATTTAAGATTAAAAAATCAAAAAATACTATTTTTTAACTTAGGCCTTAGCCTAAGTCATAGTCTGTTCCGTTCGAGCATTCACTCCACAATGCTGTAGGCTTACAATTGCGTTATTTCATAAACAAGCAATGACAGAATCTTCTATACTACGTTCGATGTTTTTGTCTTTCCCAGCATACTAACCTGAAATTTTTTATAAAGTTATCCTTGGCCGGCAGCCGTGGTCTTTTTTCCGAGAGAACCATCGGCCTCCGACGCTACAGATTTCTTTGCTGGTGTGGCCGTCGCTTCATCAGACTAATGACACCAAAAGAAACAGGTCGTTGGCAGTAGCGTGAGGCGTTGCTCGAACATTCCTGCTGCCCACAGAGCTTCATTATGAACAATTTTAGGGCAGGATTTACTGGTGTTCAGCGATTTTTGATGTTCGGTCTTTGCACTTCTTTTTTGTGTACCATGGGATTTTTTTTGGTGATGCGAATAGAAATGAAGTTAATCAGAAAGTCGATTTTAGATATGCACTTTCAAATACACATATTTCTTACTTAAATATTGCTTACACTATTTCAGACGGAGATTAAAGAACCAATAAAATATTAAGTTCTTTGAAGTTACTTTGCTTCTATCTTTCAAGGGAATCCACCATGATTCACATATTTCACATTAATAAAACAGAGGCCCACTTTTCGTTTTTTTTAATTAAGCCGACTATAAATCTATCGAAAACATAATCATTAAAAACTTGCAGCTGAGGTAAAAACACTGTTTAATTTTGTATTCCAATTGTTCGTTCGTCTCAGCATTCGGAGACAAATTATACCACATCAAAGATATCAGCTTTATTCACACAGTGCAGTAGAGTTCTTCTTCTTTGTCGTGTTTATTTGAGGCTTCGAATACTAGTCCATGTAGCCCCAGGACTGAAGGTAGGTTAATTTTTTCTTTTGTTTACGATGTTTCCTTTGTTCCAGCTCGTATCGGTGGTGGCTGAACGCCCTCGCATCGGTGGTGGCTGAACGCCCTCGCATCGGTGGTGGCTGAACGCCCTCGCATCGGTGCTGGCTGAACGCCCTCGCATCGATGGTGGCTGAACGCCCTCGCATCGGTGCTGGCTGAACGCCCTCGCATCTACAGTAGAGTTCCTAACAACCGGACTCATACATGTCCGGAAGTCGTTATACTTGTTCTCAAGTCATCCGCATGAAGACAGGAAAATTAAAGATTTATTGAAACGTAAATTACTGTATTACAGGTAATTTTTACTGAAACTTTACAAACATAGGAACATTTACAAGAATTGCATGTTCACATTCAAAAAAGAAACATCATGTTTGTGGTTAGGCTAAACCAAGGAATAAAGCATTTTAAATGAATGTTTCTACGATTGTAACAAATTTGAGCTTCAATTTATTGTAAGTAATGTCCCGTTATTTGTTATTATTCATCTGTATTATCGCTCATTACCTCCTTTATCATCTTCCTCATTTCTTCCCGTTTTATTTCTTCTAACTTTTTGGTTGCAAGACATTGTTGTAGCCGTCATGCAGGCATAGTCTTTTCTGTCAAAAATAGGTTTCCTCTCCATGAATTGGATCACATATTCAGTGGCCTTTTCAAACAGATTTCCAGGTAATTTCTTCAGCATGTTCGTCTTCTTCGCTGCTGGGACAGCATGAATTATCTTCATCATTACGAACATTCGCTTCGGTTTGATGATCTGTGAAATCTGGTTGGTTGTCATTTGGGTCTGCTTCAATCCAGCTTTGTAAATCATAATCATCTAGGTTATATAAGGGATCATCTTCTAAGGCAAGTCTGCACATTTCTTTCAGTGAAAGAATTCCTAGCTCTATTACCACGGAATTTGAAGTCTGGGGAATTTCATTCATTTCAATTTCATTTTCGGCATCTTGCTGAGGTCATAAACGATGCCATGCTCCACAAACAGTTGTGACTTTTACAGCATCCCAAGTTTCTTGAAGCAAATAAACTGCATCTTTGATAGTAAAGGTTCGTTGAAATACTACTGGCTTGACATTTTTATGCATCCTCTGCAGCATGAAATTGCTCTTGCAATGACATTTGAAATTCATTATGACCCCTTGATTCATTGGCTGTATAAGTGAAGTAACGTTTGGTGGGAAATAACACACATAAATGTTCCCACAGTCTGAAACTCAAACACTCTCAGATGGACGACTTGCGCAATTATCAAAAAGCAACAAACATTTCATATGTTGTGATTTTCCATATCTCTCGAAGTTCTCGCGTACTGACGGAACAAAACTGTTAACGTACCAATCTTTGAAGATGTCTTTACTCATCCATGCATTTATCTGTTTTTTATAAATTACCGGTAAGTAGATTAAATTTTAAAGGCCTGAGGACGAGCAGATTTTCCTATCACCGGAAGTTTTAATTTGTGTTTGACCGATGTGTTCCCACACACAAGGATAGTTAAACGCTCCTTGTTGTGCTTGAAGCCTGTAGCTTGTTTTTCAACACAATGTGCTAAAGTTTTAGTTGGTAAGCACTTCCAGTTGATCCCTGTTTCATCAGCATTATACACTTCATTCGCTGTATGTCCATGTTCCGATAGAATTGATTGAAAAGACGCTCGAAATTGAGCAGCAGCTTCAGGGTTAGCAGATTTCCTTTCTCCAGTGATGTTTAACTCCCTTATTCTGTAACGCTTTTTGAAAGATCGAAGCGAACCAACACTAAATTTACAGCTTGAGTTTACTTTTAAATCTTCATTCAGTTGTTTAGCTTTAGCCATAATCATGGGCCCGGAGACTGCCATGCCTTCGGAGCGCTTTGCAACAAAACACTCGTGGAGATTTTCGTCCAAGATCACAGAATATGGCTGGCGAAAAAGTTTTTTATCACCGCTTCTTTTGCTGTTTTGTAACTGACCTTGTTGAGAATTTTTTTTTTTTAACTCAGTACATCATATATAGTTGATCTCCCACTGTTATACATTGCCATTAAATCACTTACGCTTGTGCCATTCTCCTTTTTAAACACAAACTCACGTTTTACATTTAACGTTAAACATTTTCTTTTTCTCTTTGCTCCAGAAACGGATTGACCAGCTTCACACATCATGGGCTTTATGAAATTGAATTACATAGCAAATTCTGAAAATTAGAAAACAAATTGAAAATTATTTCAATGAAAACATGGTAAACAATGCTAATAATATTCATTGTATGTCCGGTTGTCAGGTGTCCGGTTGTCAGGAACTCTACTGTGCTGAGTCTCTTCAATGAAAATGAAGTCGGCCGTTTGCAATATTTGTCTCGCCTAACCGAGATCTCATGCATTTGTTCGCACTAAAATGAATTCTTGCGCAGCTGTGTCCCACCAATTATTCAGTTTTAATCCTCGGTTGCCTGCACCAATATTCAACGCCTAACCAAATCCGTATTCATCTAATTTTAACACTTGTTGAGTCATATCGGAGTAACATTGTGCAATTAAATACAATTTTGCATATTACTTTGTTGTGCTGCTAAAATTTAAGCTAGCCTCCATGCATAAAATAACCAAATGTCTCTGCTGAATTTCTGTTCGGAAAATACTCATCTTAACAAATCCTAGAAAGATAGACAACGGCTTAGTTGAGCCTAGTCACAATCGCTGGCAAAGTAAGACTTCTTACATAACAGGTGTGACTTATGTCACTCTAACATGACCTACGCGTATGCATCTTGTGTTTTAGAAAAGAATTTTTTAGACGTCACAGCGTCCAGAGCATGAGTTGTTCTGAGACTCGTTACGGCTTTATGTCACAGATCTGACCTGTGGTCTTCATGCAACCTGACCATTGCAACAAGCTACTCTTAGAGTCGCATGGTATACTCTTACACCAGGAAGGTACCAGTTACGTGACAGCAGTCGGTGTCTTATAGAAAGATAGGCATTAGAGTTCTCTTGGACCAATATTTTAGCTGCTAATAACACAAATGATGGAATACAACGTGGCTTGCAACATCGCCTACTGTCATTTGAAGAGGAGTTTCCAACCAATTAAACATTAGTCTTGAATACGTATCTCGTCCTCGTCCGCACACACGCCAAGTTCATGTAAGAAGCAGCTAAGCAGTAGGTAATATCGCTACTAATTAGCCCCATGCATGTTCATATTTCAATATAATATATTAAAATTAACCTTAGTGTTTCTCGTCATAGATAATAAACCCTGCTATGAATCACTGAGTTCTAAAAAAGATAAAATTACCTTGTAAAATTGAATTACGTCCTATTTACGACCCCGTTATTAGCGTCAGTGTACTTGAGAATTTGTAGTGTCGTGGTTAGACGCACCAGAGCAGTACTAAAGTCTCTTTACTGTAAAATAAGGTAGAAAGAAACGATTTAACCTTCAGGTTTATGACATAATGCCTTAGAAAGGTTCATACAGCGTGGATGCCGTTGTATTAGGTAAGATGCGAAGCGTGTTCATGTTCTGACGGTAATATTACACGGTTTTATGGTATGCCGTTAAAGTTGGAACCCAAGTTGTGATGTCAGTGCACTACTTACTTTTCTATGCAAAATATTTCAAGAAAAATAAATCATCTTGGCTAAAATATAAGACAAAAAAACGTGTAAGGTTTTTTAATGGGAGTAATTGAATAAAGATGATGACTGCAACACTAATTTAAGTTTGTTGAAATAATCTTGTATGTTTTTTTACTGTATGAAGGTAGTCAATCAAACTGTGAGTATAGGAAGGGATTGTGACGATCATTGCCTTTTCTTCCATCTCACTTCTCGTTGATTCTCAAGCAAAAACCAACACAAAAGCAGAGTAATTCTTGCTTGTGCCTTCAGTGTATGATGCAGATTTTCAGCGAGGTAAAATCTTAGTCAAATTCGTAATCCTGCGATTAAGCGCTTAGAGTTCGAAGACGGTTGGATCAGCTCCTAATGAAGGCTGGAATGTGCACAGGAGGCTGAATTGAAGTGGATGTGCTCATAAATAAAATACTTTGCTGGACCGTGAGAGCACAGAACGTCCACTGATACCACTGACCTGCATTCACATTTTTCTCACGGACACTGGTAATTTATTCATACCTCTTAAGTTGTACACGTAAGTTGTAGTAACAAACACATATTTGAAAGAATACTAAAAGTGTTAATAAAACATGAGTACATTTGGTTCTAAATGACGCATTTCTGGACCGAAAACTGTCGAATATCTTTTTTCTGCTGCCAAAGTTAGTGCTTTTAGAGCTTAGGAAATGGTTACTTTTTAAAATCTTTTGCTCAATATAAAAGTTAAAAGGAGCATCCGAGTAAATTTTTTCTCATTTTCAAAACACAAAACACATCGAAAAATGACATGAGAACATCAGAAATTATGAGGCATAAATCTTGCAATAAAAAACTCTTTAAATAAAATTAGGCAGCTGAATGGCACTCCAGCCTGTCTTTCTTACAGCCTGACTTAATGCAAGCCAGTCTCTGGCATCTCTTAACCCATTTCCTTGATTGAGTCCCGCATTAGACTTTTGGGAGCGACTTACGAGCTTTTTATTGAGGTTATTTATCACGCATTAGGAGTAGTTTTATTGTGCAAGCGTGCATGTTCCTTGTTTTGCTGCAGAACTCGCTTGCAAGACAAAAAAATGAATATCTTCCTGTGGCTTCGAGTGTCTAGATGCGCCAGAAAACGAGTATTTTTAGCACATTTATGGAAGGTGTAAAAGTTCTTGCTATTCTCTTGAAAAAGTTATCAATTTATTTGAAGTTCTTTGAATTTAATGGCATGATATACATGCATGCCATACGAATAAGAAAACATGACAAAATAACATTATATGAGCTGCGTGTAACAACAGTTTCGAATACTTTTAAACGTTTAACTTAAAACGTTCTATTCAATGACAGCTACTATACGTAAACCAAGCCAGTGACAGAACTACAATTTAAAACATCAGTCGCTGCTGTCCACAACGTAAATAACTACTTCTATATTAACAGAAACGTATTCAGTTCGATGTATTTGAGAAATGCAGTCGTAATTGCGATGTGTTTCGAATCTCTATTTGTAAAACTTAAAACGGCATTTGTTCTCTTTTTTTCATACAACCATCGGTTCAAATCATCACAACTGATAATAAAGAGTCTTTAACCGTGGAGTCTGGTGCCTGCGCAGCTGCATTCAGATTGGTTCTAGACTGACTTGCTTTACTGTAAGCTTCAATGCTACTTTGTGTTTCATCTACCGAATTCACAAGTAAGGAATAAATTACAACTGAATTAGTTGTAGCGATCTTTATGCCAGTTAGGGCTCTCTGGGAGATTGCTATCCGAGGTATAATCATGTAAATTACCAGTGGAGGAGGACAAGCTTACTGGAGAACTTTGTTAGCTTCAGGCGGTCTCAGGTCATCTCTTAGTAGGCGAGAAGTTGTCTCCTTAGCCTCAAGAGACAACTCCTTCAATACATACATTTCAACGGAGAATTTCTCAAATGGATGCATTTCAGCTAAGGATTTCTCAAATGGAGACATTTCCCTTCTGCAGCGTTTGAAAACATACAACTACAGGAAAGGTAAACTTCTAATAAGTGTATTAGGAGTAGGAGTTTATAATTGAAAATAGGATTCAAATTGACTGAACCGTCTGCAGATTAACAAGTGATTAAAATTTTTGCATACCAAACAATAATGTGTAAAGTCTACGGGTTATGCAAAATACATTTCAGTTAGTTCACAAAACATAATCATCATTGACTTTTAGGAACCTTGTTGTATGTCGATCGATGATTTCTTCACAAATCAGTGAGTGCAAAAATATGATTTTAAAAACATGGGAAAGGTTTCGCGACCAAGTTGTATGAATCTCATTAACTAGTGAAATGAGTGAAGGCGTTAAGAATTTAAATTAAAAAAATAATAACAAGTCGAATAATATATAAAATTTACCAATGGGAACGCTGCTGGCGTTCATTAAATATAAAAATAAAATTGAGTTTATTATTGACCATACTTTCTGTAGCAGAGCTCATATGAACTTCTAATAGCAAGTAATACATTTTAATGCAGAACAGGTTTCTCCTCCTCACCATCCGACTGCACTTGTTCCGAGGGCTTCCATGCTCTCTATCATTCCAGTCTCTGTACCTGTCCACCACGTCATGATCTGTCTTCCTAGAGACTTTCCCTCTAGGGATTCATCAAGGCAAGAGCAACGAGCTAACAACCTGTCTGCCGTCAAAAATGTAGCGTGTTCTGTATTAGAGTACTATTTACTTGATATAATACGGTAACCATAGAATAAAACAAGAATTAAACATTCTGATTACTTGAAATTGCTTGCAATCGAGTATGGCAGTTGAGCAAGGATGTACTCAGATACATCCCAAATAATTTAGCACATGTGCTTGTTAATATGCAACACAGTC
This sequence comes from Trinorchestia longiramus, assembly GCA_006783055.1. NCBI lineage: Eukaryota > Metazoa > Arthropoda > Malacostraca > Amphipoda > Talitridae > Trinorchestia > Trinorchestia longiramus. Next base: position 59,868 of record VCRD01000328.1, on the reverse strand, counting down.
TTAAGTTGCTTCTAGATGATTTTATCTCACTTTATTACACATATGATGCTTTGTGTTCTTTTATCTCCAACGCACTTGCTGTCTTATGCCACATTCCTTACAATTAATTTTTTGTTTGCTAAAAAAATTTTAGGTAAAAGATATGAAGAGATAACAATCCTCTGCAAGTCTTTTGGTTCCTTAAATTCATGAATGGAAATTTATATACCGGCAGTTTCCCTGGTTAGTTACACATTGGAACAGAGAATATAATATTGGAAGGGAAAATTGTTTAGTAGTAAAATATTTAGCGTTTGTATGACCTTTTCACCCCATTTATGAGGTTGTTCGAAGTAAAGCAAACACAAAAGTCGAGCAACCGAGTAATTTTTAGCAGCATTTATAATAATTTTGTTAGTTAATTCGTAGTGATGGTCACGATTCAAACTAAATACTCAAAACCTGAGTGGCTTTTGCTCTACGTAATTGATACATGTATCAAACTGTACTGTATTAGTTATAATTCAATCAACTGTGAAAGATTTTATTTCCATTTCTTGATTTTTAATTGGTAAAGCTTTTCTATGCTTTAAAGAAGATAGAATTCCGTCACCTGCAATACAGAACTGAATGAATACCGAACTGGAATGCCCATCCAATCATTTATAATCAATACTAAAAACACATAAAAAATTTATCATGAATAATGTGACAGAACGTGGCGAACATCATTCCAAGTCTCATGTAGTTGTTATTTCTGACTACAGACTTCAATTCTAAGGCTGACCAACAGCTCCTGTTGTACGACAACACCTGGCGTTGTTTACTAGAATAATTGTACTAGCACAGCTGCTGCTGCTGCACTCTGCTGCCAAATGTGTAGAAATACTTTTAATTAATGCAACAACCAACATTGTACCTCATGTTAATCTTGCATTCTGATATCCTGCATTAATTACTGATAGCTCTTGAAAAGTATTGTCTGCTATCAAACATGAAAAAACAATAATACATACGAGTATAACAATAGCAGTACATGCTATTGCTGTACTGCTTGTATTGTACTGTTAGCATATTGTTATACTGCTTGTATTGTACTGTTAGCATATTGTTGTACTGCTTGTATTGTACTGTTAGCATATTGTTGTACTGCTTGTATTGTACTGTTAGCATATTGTTGTACCGCTTGTATTGTACTGTTAACTCTGTACTGTTAGCATTGTGTTAGCATTGTGATGCTGCTCCTTAATTTCTTGATTGTTTTAGGGAATATGGATGCAAAACTTATTCATCAAATTCAATAATAAATATTTTTTAGATGAGGAATATGTTTTATAGATGAATTTGTTCCTATTGTTCTAGTACGGTGTACAAACCAAGCAGCGACAAGTAATGTTCTTCAGGCAGTTTCATAAGAATTTCAGGATTTTTTGGAGCAAGGAAATATGAACAAAGAAAGCGAGCCTACTTGCTGTGAACAAGAAGGCGCTCTTACATTTTATACCTCTTGCAAAATAATACAGTAACGACACCACTTTTAGGAATGAAAATTAATTAATAAAGGCCTGGGTCACTGAAACTAGATGCTTACTATCATACAGTAAATCCAGTGAAGTAATGCAGGTGTTTGGTTTTTAAATGAAAAAACGCAGTTGTTTTATTTCATCGTAACGATCTCCGTACGACAATGTTAATTGAAGCTAAAACTTTTAATATGGTATGGTAGGAAAATGTATTCGAAAACAGCATAAAGCTTTTATTGTAACTTATTCATTCATATTGTATTTGTTCATTTAAAAACCTGACACAGCTCAGCAAAAAAATATCATTAACAATTGTACTACAACAGCATAAAATCTCCCTGTATATTAAATACAAGGCGAGTCCACCACAGGAAAACTATGAGTCGCAACGCTCGGAAACAGTGAAGGTTAACATCACGTATGCTGACTTGAAGTTCTCATTTGCTTGACTTGCTACAAAGTGTTGCTCTCAGGCAACTGTACGCTCCATTCATACTGTATGAGACAAGCAAGGTATGGTCCAGACCATCGCCCCTCGCTGCACCTACACTTCATCTTTATGAGTCCAGTATGTTGTGTTGCAAAATTATTCTCCTTATGTTAGTAGTACTTCTGGTAAGACTGTAGTGCACTCCTCTCAAGTTAGCTTTGTTATGCTATTGCATGAACGTTTATGAACCAGATTTTTGTAAACACTTCTAGAAAATATGTGAAACTTGTGCATATGCAAAGAAAATTTACTTTAACACTTTCTAACTACTCCTTCTGATCATACTCGTAACGATGCACAGTTGGGAAAATATTTCAGCATTAATTTCCCAAAAGATATGCGGGAAAATATTTCATGATTTTTCTGTAGGTATAGTGTATAACATTGAGAGCATAATGTATGAGTAAATTTTTAGACTGTTTTCCACGTGCACCAATTGTCCCCTAATAACAAGAAATGTTACATGTGGGAAATTTTTGGAGCACTAAATAGCGAACTTGGTAGTGAACTAAACTTTCGTTACAGCCTTACTACTGATCTCAATTAATACTAATGCTGCATGTATGTACGTAATTTTGTATATTTTCACATTTCCAGTCACTCCGAGTCAGGCTTGCAATCCAACTCCGTAAACACAGCAGCTGATTTACGATAATTTCGCTACTTTTTCTAGACAAAACCATGAACAACTTCCATGAGTCAAATAAACCATGAACAACTTTCATGTGTCAAATACCTTACATACCAGCGCGGACGAAAGAAGATAATAAATACTAAATAATAATTATGGTGTAAACGAGCATTCCCAAAACATTTGGTTCAAAAATGTTCTCGGAAACTTTTACAGATGCATAAGATACACCAAATAATAGTCACGGCAGAATAATAAAAACCTCGAGTAAGACGTCAAACGAAAAAATTGTATCTCTGTTTAGATATCTGACGCCCGTTACAAGTACTCGTACATTGGGATGAGTAGTTTCTGAAACTTATAATTATAAGCCTAAAATTAAAACATTCTGTTTAATTCTCTAAAAGCCCATCAGGACGCCACAAAAGCTATGAGAATAAAAATTGAGCTCCATGCATTATGCACGTCGGCTTCAAAAATGAAAGCCTTCAACCCCATCCCTGACATAACCAGATGATTATTGTTGCAAATGCTCACCAACTTAGACCCTTTGATCCTAAAGCAGCGCTCAGGAATTCTCGGTGGGCAGAATATGGGGTTGCGTTAGGCCTCCTTTACGAGTCGAGGCTGCACAATGTCAGTAATTAGCGGTGCCAGCTGCTCTTTATTGTGTGGAAAGCAGTTGCTGCATTAGTCGATTGCCGCAGTTCACTCCCAGTTTCTATTATACTTCCAGAGATTGCACGTGAAACTCGACCTGGACACTACGCAGCGATTGTTCAGGAGAGAAATGGACAGCAAGCGTACCATTTCTCTGCAAAGGTAAAGTTCATTTGTCATTTTGAATGGAAAATGTTCAGCAATGTTTGCTATGGGAAAAAATGCACGGAGTATCAGCGTTATCTGACAGTTTGTGTTTAGATGAAAAGCATCTGTTTATTTTTGCAATAACACATTTTTAGACAAATGTTAAGTCTATTTCTCTACTTCGAGTATCCTTTGTTCTCAGATATTCGTTAAGCGTATTTCTTTACCAGTTCGGTAATCGTCAATACTTAAATACAAAACAGATCACTATAGAATATTCAGTATTTCATTTGAATAACATATGAATATGATAACACTTATTATTTAGAATAACACTTATTTTTAGTGGGTTTGAAATCTAGTTCTCCCACTTTAATAGCCAAATATAAAGTTTCCACTTTTCGGTGTTGCTGTTAGATTTTCTCTTTGTGTTCACAGTCACTGTTCTGTTTGAGCACACAAAATTGAAAGTATAGCAACATGAAGTGGTAATTGGACAGTTTTGGTTGTATTTTGAAGGAGCAGAGAACAGATGAGGTTTGAAAGCCCCAGCTGGACAGAAGCTATATGCGAGAAAGCCTTTTTACATATTATGAGGCACTCATTGATATATATTACCAAAAACTATAGGAACCAGCCGAAAGATAAAACTAAACGTAGCGCCTATGGAGAATCATGTCGATGATGGGAGGAAATACTATAAAGCTTAACCCATTATTTACCGTCACAAAAACAACGAAAAATTGCAAATAAATGATTAATAATTGTCATGAATTCTATGTGTATATTTTTAACCTAGGTTATGAAATTTTTTTATAATATCTCTAAAAATGTGGGAAATATAAATGGAACTTGGATCATTTGTTGATATAATAGAATGTTCTCCAGTAAAAATATCATGTTTCAGAGCAGGTAACAGCTTTCTTCTCAGTTCTCTGCTGCAATGCTCAGTAAATTAATAAAATCAGATATACTCCTGATCACACGCACATACGAGTGTAAAAAATATAACTATGTAAGCTGCTGGAAAATTTTCACAATATTCGAACATTTTTTAAAGCTTGTTGGAGCCAGTATGATGGATGACAATCAGAAAAGATCGTCCCACTCTGGCGAGTTTGTGGCGTGAAAAATAGTCGCTAGAGAGTTGGAGAGAGTCGTATTTATTTAATGTCTTTTTCGTACCAGTAATTGACATTGTTGATTAATAAGGGTAAGAAACCTAAAAAAGTTTGAGTCTAAAATGAAATCAGAAATTAATTTAAAACAATCTTATTATAAACTTTTATGTTATAATAAAGAAATTCCTGAATTTATTCACCATCATGCTTACGCTGTCTAATAAAAAAATCATTAATACTAAACGAGCATGAAAACTAGTAAAGATAAATTTAGTACCGATGCATTTATTCTTGTCAAAATAATTATAGAAGGATACATTTTCAATTTTGGGTCGCTCCTACAAAGAAAATATGTGGATTTACTTTAAAAAAACATGTCATTGTCCAGCCCTCCACATGAAATATTTACTTCTCTTCGGGTCAAGAAGCAACAAAGAAAGAGAGGTCATTCAATTATGACAGTAATTGACACTTATGAAGAGCTGGAAAGCAAATGATTGTCACAAATACTCATCACTTTGAGCTATATGTGTCAAGAAACCAACCGCCAGTACTGCTGCAGTTTAATCTCATCCAAATTAATTTCCCTCGCAAAATAAAATTGATCAAATTCATATGCTCGAAAGTTAAAAAACACTTTTTGAATGGTCTTCAAGCGTTGTTAATGTTTATACAATTTTATGTAAAACTTCCATCAAACTTTGACTCCTAAAAATTTGTTGTTGTGAAACAGGAATTTTGCAAAGCTGAACTCATACTGTGTAGTCCTTTCCTAATGTTCTTTACAGCAGTGAATTATGAATTTTTGCAGTCACGAATAAGCTCAAAGAGCAGATATATATACCTGTTTTGTGGGAGTGACTTATGAAAATTTCTGAAGCGACGCAGAGTCGTCATTTGAAAGACAAAAAGTGTGATCAGCTGCAGTAAAAAAGTCGCCTCACACACAATGTTCTCAAAACTCTTGAAGGAATACTTTTTAACATTTTACAGTACACTTCTCACAATGCTTACTCTTTTATGTCACTTATTTGACCTTCAATAATTGTTGATGTTATTTGTAGGTAGAACTATAAAATTTTTCGCTCTCAAGCATAAACCATTTTCAATAGAATATAGAATCTTTTTGTGCGTAACTCTGAGTGGTAACTCTGACTAGTAACTCTGACTAGTAACTCTGAGTGGTAACTCTGACTAGTAACTCTGAGTGGTAACTCATGCAGACTAAAATAGACGCAAAATACACCTAAGCAGATACGACGTCCCGTTTAGAAAAAAAGTCACTCTACTTATAAGGTAACAAAGGATTTTTAAAATCCGCATACCATCTACCTAGGTGAACACAGTATGCTCCGTAATGTAGATATGCTATCTAGATAAGCAGGTAACACATGCTGTCTTTAATTCATACATGACCTACCTAAGCACGGAGCAGATGAGGCTTCAAGTAAAGGCACTATCAACCTTGACGTTCAAAGTAGTAGACTTCAAGTACCAAAGCTACCTCAGCGTACAACACATTGCAGCTCTAAATAAACAGTCTTTCTACCTAGTCTGTCCAAGTACTGGGGTTTCAAATGAATAGACTATCTAACTATCTACCTAAGCGTACAACACATTGAACTTCAAATAATTGCACTATCTAGCCAGAGAAGCAGCACGTGACTCATTCTTCACCTCATTGAAATAAACTAAATTGACTGCCGTAAATAGGCATGCACTCCGCAGACAGTGAATACCTCATGCCTAGAATATATCTACACCCTTGTTAGGTGAACAGCAAATATTCTTTAAAATAACAATTGTTTGGACAAGTAACTCCTGCAACTGATAGTAGCTGCACATTGTGTTCAAACGGACAACGTGAATTGCTTGCAAAAAACTTATTTGATTCTAAGTAATGCATAGAAAAAGCACTAGCTGCCTGAGACATTCCTGACCCTTAACACGCTAAAGAAGTAACTGCTACTTGCGCCAAGAAAAAATTGTCTCTGCAGCTCGCATCTTGTTTCTCTAGAGTTAGTACACCAATACATGTATTTCAACTCAGAAAGATGAAAATTTTGAGTAAAAAAATCCGCTTTGATAATATTTGTAGTAAGAAAACTTTTGTAGTTTCGAAGGCAAGAACTATCTGCAATTGCCTCTGGTGTTGCCAAACAATTTAACTCAACAGTTGAGGTCGTACCTGTGAAGACCATGTAAGAATAGCCTGATTTCTTGTAAAGGTCTTGAAAAAGTATCTTGCTATCGAATAAATATATTACGTGAATGAAACTAGGAACATGATTGCTATAATTATAAATTACAGCAGTTTGGATGCACATAACTACCATACTCTAAACTAATACGGAGCAAGTTGTATTTAAACGATATAAAAAGTTCAAAATGACATTGAATTTGAGAGTGAATTTTTAAAAAATACCTGTTTTTTAACATCGCTACATTTAAAGCGAAACGAAAAAATATTTTCGTGTTTTTTGCTGGTCAAGATAAGTGGATCCAATCTCTTCTTGGATCGTTTTTACTTTGTGTATTGTGAAGAACAACATTCATCAAGCTTCTTGGTTGGCATGAGCTCATTCTTATTCATATGGAGAATCGCATCCCCTTCTCAACCATCGCATTCAAGACGAAAGTGTTTCCCGAAAACATCGAGGCAATCTAGGCTGACAATTTTCTCAGGTTCACCTGAAAACAGTTCGTTTTTGTAGCAAAGTTCCGCGCTTTGGAGACCAGCTAGAGCATGCAAATGCCACGTCTCAATCTGGCGGCAGTAATTCAGACTTCCTTGACGAAAAATAGACATGATTCTTTCCAAGCGCTCTCCTTGATTGAATGCTCCGAAACTCTGGACGATCGTTCTTTATTTTCAAAGATGTTTTCAACTGCCACACTTGATTTGTTTTCCTAAATCGTCTGCACACTTTTACCATGTTTCGAATTAAAATTGTAAGGGTAATCTTTCAGCAAATTCACTGAAAGTTGTATTCTGATTTAAACATTTTATCCTGTGTATAATGGAAATAATAAATTCTTATTAGGAATCTTTCATTTTACTAGTAACATTTTCGAAATTGCAGGCTGCGTATAGCGCTCTATCTATTACTTCTCCTTGGCGTATACAAATTTAGTTGTTCGATGAAGATTGATCCCAGTGAGACCTGTTTTCCCCTCCAAAACAAAAACATAGTATTGCAGCTTAACCTTATTTATTTACAATTGTGAGGAACTAATTTTTCTCTCACGAACAAATAAAAACGAGTTGATCTAAACCTACCCTTATTTTTTCTAACTACAGAAAATTGAACAGCAACCAAAGTTACCTGGTTCTTTTGAAGAATTAGTTCGTGTTTTCTCTCGACGTTCAGGAAGATTGAACGCCTCGTGGACTATAGAAAACATGGCCATTAGGGGAAGCAAATTCAGTTGTGTTGTAGCACTCCGTAATTATGTGACAGCCTCTGATGTACAGACCAAATTTTTTCTGTCATCTCCGCATGACATCCTTTGTTTGCTGCAATACTTTGAACAATTCAAGTCATTATTTTCTCGAGTCAATACGCTCAATTATGATACGAACTATATTATAGCAAAAATCTTATTTCACAGATATTTTACACTTACATTTCAAAAAATTTATCCAATTTTAAGCATTATCTATTACGAAACGTCCCATAACGAACGGTACGTGCATATCATGACAACAACGTCCTTTTGTGACCGTGAGGAATAGCTTCAGCTCGAGTAATTGGTAACTCCATATTATCTTTTTCGCCAATCAATACAGTCATTATTCCCTTTATTCGATAGAAAAGTTTAGGGACATTTATGACAGGGAAAAAGCTCTTGAGTGACAGAACACGTATACTAGATGTACATGTGTTAGTTGTCACCGTTTTGAGTATTTTTTCTGCAACTGTTATGTCTCTTTTTTCTCTGTGGACTCTTTATTAAGGCACATTCAGAAACTTTTCCAGTATTATTTACGTATTTAGGATTTTCCGATAATCATTGTAACAAACATAAATAACATTTTGACAAATACCGTGGTATCCAACACGTGTTCTGGAACATTTGAAGTATGCTGACTCATATTAGGCAAGCTAGTTTCTATCATCTGCTATTCTTGAGATGCACGACGTCAACCATTTAAATCCTTTTTAATATTGAATCAAGGCAGTCAAATCACAGGCCGAAATTTCATTCGAGCACTTATTGCTACATGCACTGCAAATGAGTGTGCTTGTAATTGAGTAAATAGTGCTAATGTGCCACTTGACACGATACATGTATAGTGTGACATGTAATTGAAGGTATAAAACAAACAGAAAATCCATAAACATAAAATATATCCTACATTTTGTCGATATCATAACCTCGCGTAATGAAGCAAATCATTTTTCAGATTTGAAATCAGGGTACGAAATTACAGTAAACAAATCAAACATCAACTCCAAAATTTACACCTTGAATATTGGTATTAACAATATCTTCTACGTCTCAATTTCTTCAGTTCAAGTTCTTTTCATTTATATTTCCAAAGTTTGCCCAAGTCCTGCTTGTTTTCAATCAGAAAGTCGATTACTTTAAAATGTGTAGTCTATGAATTTTTCGGTAGTTCAGCAACATTGTAGTTTGAATATTGGATCGTGAAAAAATATTCTTAACAGGATAAGTCCTTATTATTAAAATCTCAATATTACTGCACTATTTTACAAGTTTTTTGACCCAAAACTGTGACGTATAAAATTTTATTGACGAATACCGACTATTTCTAGTTTCTAGTTTCGACCTTGTTGCCTTAATTCATTAATAAAACTAATTCCCTTTAACATTTTAAGCTTACGTTGTCTCCATATATATTATTAAAGAATAGGACAGATTTTTATCACTTTTTTCATTTAATTGCCTTTTCATAAAAATTTGTGAATTTGAATACAGTTTAGAATATAAAACAGAGGTAAAATGATAACAATTTAGTATTATCTAGGAAATCAAATACTTTTGCCCTAACCTTATGTCAGCCCGCAAGACTTCCACACCTTTTACCCTAAGTAAGCTTAACTTTTATCTCAGTCCAACCCTATAAAAACGTCCAAACTCTCAGTCGTTCTTAAACTAAACTATTATGTCTGCCAAACAAGTTATTTTTAGCTTGCCGTGTTTCTAGTTTAGAAGTCAGTCGACTAACAATATAGAACTAGATTTAATTAACCAAAACGCTAAACAATCCTTCTTATTAGTTTAGAAAACTAAATTTCGTAAATATTGTTCTTCTTATAGCTACTTTTACTCTGGAAATGACACTATTTTTAAATTTTGCCAGTAAAAACCTCTTTTGTTTGTAACAATTCTGAAAATGAAGTTTCTCGCTCAGGTGCAAGGTATTTTTCTTCATAAGTTTTCAGGTATTTTCTTCCGGGTGCAGTTCCATCCGTTCCATGCGTTCATCTAATTATAATGCATCCTCAGATTCAAATTTTTCTTGCAAAAATATCTCACATTGAAGCATAAATTGACAAAGTTTTTCTCAAATAATTTGAAAAGGCTCGTAACAACGAAAAACTTCATTAGTTAATTTAAGATTTTGTCGGACAAGGCCCATTATCGTCCAAATTCTGTGGCGTAAACAATTTTAATTTTTTTTATCATGTGTGGATGATAAAATACTGCGTAAAAAAAGGCTAATCACGTCAGAAACCATTTGTCCCTTATACAATTATAATTTTTCTATACAAAAATGAAAAGTTACACGTGTGACAAGAAATGGCAAAGAACAATGGCTCCTCGACTGTAAATAATAACTCTGTTTCAGAATCATGTGAGTGCCTAGTTAAGTGAATGAATAGGTGGTCAAAGACCAATAATTATTAAACGAAAAAAAGAAAGACGAAAATGATTCGAGCGATTTACGCTGCTTGATACTGATGCATGAAAACTGTTGTCGGGGAGAGGAGCTTGCTTCATTTGAGAGCGTCATTCATACTCTTCTAAAGAATAAGGCAGCGCTCAAGATCATAGTCCCCAATTAATTTCCCGTTCAGTCAGGTCCGTGGAAGACAACATGGTAATCTCTTCACGTACTTTCATCACTTGGAACTTCTCTCACTCCAACTTTGAATTAAAATCGTCATCTACCATTCCCATAGTGGTTGTCTTTACTCCATTTCGACATGACGTGTCTTTATCATTATATCGCTTAATTTTCTCACAATTTCATCCAATTTTGCTCATTTGTTTTGTACTTAGATATTCCTTAAAAGTTTCACCCGACTGCAGTTGTAGCTTTAAGGAAATTAAAACCCTCTGCTACACACCCCTTCATTAAAGGACAATCATACGGGCCGTCACCTTAATATTGATTTCATTCGCAGCCGGTCATCAAATGCTCATTTTAAAACTTGCATTTCATTTCCCTCTTTATTTGATCATTCGTTAGCCACATTTTTTGAAATGTGTTCGAATTTCCTAGACCGATACAAAGAATAATCACCGCCCTCGCATTCCTTCTCCATCATCTCCAATTCAATAACGTTCAATATATTTAAGAAAAGGCTTCTTAATAACTTTATAGATTAATTTTCTTACATCATGGAGCTTGTATCCACTTATAATATTTCTTTATATCTTTGGTATTCCAGATTTTGTCTGCCATGAGATAATACCTTATTCTTACGGCGGTTTTCGAAACCTTCAAAATTCAAAAAAATCTTCAATGATTTCTTTTTTTACACCATCACCTGTCCATCAATCTTTTAAGTAATATGCACCATAATCCCATCTTTCAATCAGCCTTTGACTAGTTTCGATATTCTTGTTATTAAATGAGGTATTATACATATTAAACCTAATCTCAATCACGAAGTGTTTGTGAACAAGCACTATCCAATAAATTCCTATGCACGAAAATAAGGTAATCTTTAAAATAAATAAACACTCATGCATGCATTATGCGATGGCAAACCCTTGTTACGTAACTTAAATTAATTTTATGAATAGATTACATAGCCCTATAATTTCTTTAAATGCTATTGCGGACTATTGGTTGGTATCTGCTTAGCAGAATACTCTTACATGCAAGACTTGACATCATGAACTCTTACTTCTGCCTTTAACATCATGAAACTCTCTCAATATTTGAACTCAAAGCTCAACAGCAGTTTACAATAAGGGTGTGAACTCAACTGATCGTTTGGGTTGGCTACAAATCGTAATTGTTTCTATCATTAATACGAGATTAGAAAACATGTTCCTATTTTTCTATATAAGTAATAAGTGCCCCGTTTTACATCCCCATTTTGTGTTCGCAGCATTCATTTTTCAAAGTCTTTTCGATTTCATTGCGCCACGTCTCGTTTTTGTTACTATATTCTACTCTCATAACTTCCAACCAAACATCTATTCCTGAACATTAACGCTTATCACAATTCCAAGTAAAATATTACCTTAAACTTCTATCTTTAGTTTCTTCCAGTGAGTGTGCGTTCGTCTCAGGTTTCCCTAATAATAACTGCTCTCTTCCAGCACGCTCTCTGATGGTCGAACAAAACCCTAATGAAGTAATTAATAGCGTATAAGCCGTACCGAGTCTTCATCAGCATGTTTTCTTGTTGGAAGAAGGTAGTGAGGATATGTTCTTTTGTATGTTATCTCAGTAGGCATTTAGAATATAGCATGCAGGATAAGCATGTATTCTCAATAGTATAACTTTGATAATCAATTATTAGAAAAAGAGAATTTCGTTTTTCTGGTAGTTGTATATCTACATGGATTGTGAGCGGTACAATCAATATTGTTCACTCAAACATGAATGTGCGTCAAGTTTATGTCATTAGGTTTTCCATCTCTGCCTGACAAATAAATTAGATGAGTAACATTTGAATTCTGTTCAGAGAGCCACGACTCGTGCAAGTTCTTTAAGAAACTTGGATTCTTTTTTTTAACGTAAAGACATGTGTCTCTTTCGATCTTTTTTGACGTGCTTGATTTAAAAGTAACAATCCTTGCGCAAAAAACTTACAAAAAAACTGAAAAACACTCGCAAGCATAAACGAAGTAACTGTTACACATTTTAGAGCTTCTTTCAGATATTGCAGAGAATTAAATATTTTTTCTATTGACGCTCAAGGTCTTTGAAAAAAGAACCTGATTCAAGTGTAACGAAATACAAGAAAGAAAGTGTTTACTCCCTCTCTAAACTGTGTTGTTTTCATGCAGAAATGCCTCAGCGTGGAGAAAAAGAAACAGAAATTTGCCTTCCGAAAGTTTTCTTAAAAGACTGCATTGAATTTGCTATCGTGAGCAGATCGTCGACATCGTCGCAGTGGCCGTAGCTGAAGGTAAACATCACTTTAATACAAGAAATTCAGTTTAAGATCCTAAAAACTTGTTTTGCAGAAGTTTTATGGCTCCTAGGCATGGAAGGCTTCTACATTTAAAGACTTACAGCTCGTTTCGTATCAGAGAAACGCGTGAATAGTTTGACTTAAATTCAGCATTTATTTTCGATGGGAGTGGATAGTAATGCCTTTTTTATACATTGTATTTATACATACGTACGAATAAATATTTATGTTAAACGTATCGCTATGTATTCATTAATTCATGTGTGCATACAATATACACGTTTATATTTATGTTCAGAAGTATACAATGATGTGTATGCTCATATGGATGAATGTAAGATAAGTTACAGAAGTCAGTAATTGAATTTCGATGAATAATATGCCTCTTAAAAATTAAATGCTAGAATAATTCTTACTGTAAGGTATGTAATTGTACATTATTATTCCTGAAATCCAGTGTATATTAACGATTGTTCAGGTTGAGTTTCCAAATGAAATTTTGTAACGTTGTGTTTGTAATGAACTGAAGTTTCATGAAGAGGAATAGTGTAGCTATGTTCAGCTTCATAACACGGCCAGACTGAATGTAGTGAATGTGCAAGAGTTAATGAATGACTTTTATTCATTTGTCCACTTTATGTACTATTTTGGAAATTTTAAATGATTTTAGTGTGTCGAGAGGGTTAATTTTCCTATGCTCTGCATGAAACAACTAGAAACATTCTCTTCTTTTTTTTGTTGAGTTTGTCAGCCCTTTCGTGTATGAGAGTCTCTTTTGGCTGCTGGAGTGAGACTGCATACCGGCGTAATTTTAGTAGAAAACTGGTGAATTATCGTGGTAACAACTGCCTCTATGGCACGTGAAGCAAGACTGAACAGTTCAGTAGTTCAAGCTGATTA
>VCRD01000328.1:33828-45869 GCA_006783055.1 Trinorchestia longiramus | reverse complement strand
AACACAGTAGGGTCTGGTCGGGGACAGGGCACAGGAGGGTTTGGTCAGGGTGCTTTTCTGACTAAACGTCTAAAGCAATTTGTCCTGTGCGTGGACTGAAACAGCTTGCGTGATTGAGATGTATGTCTGCGATTAATGCCTTAACTATAGACGGCATGGGATTAATGCCTTTACTATAGACGGCATGGGATTAATGCCTTTACTATAGACGGCATGGGATTAATGCCTTTACTATAGACGGCATGGGATTAATGCCTTTACTATAGACGGCATGGGATTAATGCTTTTACTATAGACGGCATGGGACTTGGGGTGACAACACAAGGATGGACCAAGCGGCTCGTTCCTAATGCCGTATTCTATTTTACTATTTTTTCTTTTTTCTTTTTCTTTAATTAAATGAGTAAACATAATCCTTGCACAAAAACAACCAAATATTTCGGCTATCTATTGTGCTTCCTTGAAATAAACAAACTCATGTGGAAGCTTTGTGTGATCGTCAAAGTTTAATTATGGAACAGAAATTAATTGTATGAGTAGGTTACAATTGGCCTACAATTTCATTTAACAATGGCAATTACTATAATGTCAACACTGGATCATGATATTTCGTCTGCAATTGAAATGCGCGGTAACATGTGGCGACAGAAGACTTTCATATCTATTTGAACAGATGTACACATCGAAAACGAAAATAAAGCTTGTCGTAAGATATTTATAGGACCTTTACTAAGCATCTAAGTATAAATAACTTAATTAGTGAAAGTAGAATAAATTGAAACTCTCCCAACATAATCTTGACACGAGTTTTAACTTGCTTCTATTCGGTTGAAGAAATGTTCAAAAAAATAATTTTGCTACTTAATTATGAAAATCTTTTTCGGTTTGTGGTGTTAACCTAATTTTATTTTAACATTTAAAAATATATCTCACCCATTGATTTTTCTTCGCTGTTGTTCAATTATTTTCTTTACATTCACAAATTCAAAAAATGTGAGGGTCTGCTACTTTTAAAATTTGCTGCACTTTGAAAGGAATATTTGTTCTTTTCAGTAGACGGCAGAGAATTGATCTTCACGAGAGCTCTTCTGAAAATAGTACAAGTTTTTGAAAGGAGCTTTTGGCTTCGTTCAAAGATCACAAACAGAGAATTTCAATCAACACGATTGCCTCGACAACGAGATGAGAAGTTGAAAGTAACTTTTTAAAACAAAATTAAAACCAAAAAAACGAACATTTTACACCTACATATATACACTATAGATTTAAAGCAGAAACTGCATAAAATTACTACCCGTTTGACAATTTTCTCTCTAGAAGTGAGGTTGGCCATTTCTACAGCAATCTTATAGGACGAAATGGCGAATAAATTTGATGTGTGTACAACAGGCATATAAATAGAACAGGGATTATGGTAATGCACTGCTGCTCAGGTATCTAATTAGATCTAATTAAGCGAATCTAGAACACGATAGCCAGATGAGACGAGCCCTCTGAACAGGCAATGTCCCTGGCGTTGTTCCGTTTACTTGAGAAGCATGAACTCACAAAAATGTGAACTTCAACAATGCTTTTGTTTGTAAATTTGCTCACTTAATTATCCTAGTTTCGTGTAGGAAAAAACATTAATAAAGTGACAGAGAGAAAACCTATTGAGAAATAAATAAATTTTGACGCATATAAAAACTTGCGTGATCCATATGCTCGCAGCAATTTACGTACGACGCTGGACACAATAATACACTCTATTCTATCACACCTAAACTTGACAGAATACCATGATAACTCAATGCAATAGTAATTTTTTACTTCGTAGTAATACTATCGTTTTATCAGTTTTAACCTTTTCATTGCACTATTTAAGTTTATAGGCAAAATATATTTACCCATACTTAGTATATCTTTATTACCAGCATTTGCACGATTATATTTTTGTTTACCTCAGTAACCAAGTGTTGCAGAAGTTCACACATATAAATGTGCAATTTTTGCTAAATTGTAGCTTGTGCCACAGCTTTAAAAATGGAGCTAAGATCTCGTGAAGTCGGCTTTGAGTACGAAATGTTTTTAATAAATGAGGCAGTAATTTACTGTGCAGAGTTAATTTTTAAAGAAATGATGTTATCAGTTTTTCTATGGCCTTTTCATCCCGACCATGCAAAACATTGAAGTCTTGTTAACAAGGTGAAAATTTTACTCCTCAAATAAAAAGCTAGCAAAGCAGCATGCTTCACAGTCCAACAAGGAGCTGTATTGTACCTCACTTATTACCTGTAAAATCAATAGGTTTCAGAGCTTCTCTGAATTACAGAGCTTGTGGCTGTTAGGAATAATGAGCTCCAGCTTGCATCATGGAACACAGTACATCAACTACGTCTACAGCAGAAATAAATCTAAAGTATTTAGGGTGGAAAGCTTGTGTTTCGTGGTTTAAGGTGAAATCTCAATGCTTCATCAAACCACATGAGATTAGAAAAGCTTCTTGAGATTGTGGGGTTGCGTTGATAAAGATCGTTTCCCCACCTATTTGTAGATATCCTTTATATGTAAACAATATAAGTAGTGAATATAGATATTTTAAAAAATTCTGATTTTAATAAAATTATATGATACACACTGGTAATTTAAAAACAAAATGATAACTACACACTGTATTGCGACGCGAACAAATGTAGTTCCACGACCATTTATGAAAGCAATATCTAATATTTTTTACTTCCGAATTTTTTAAATACTTTTACAGTGATATTTTTTTCACTGTGAGTATCACGATAATCACACGCAGCAATATTTTTCTTCCCAGTTTTGCAAGACAAATCTTAACAACTGCACTACGAGGAATCCTTTTTCATTCTACGGCTCAGTTTTGATGGCTCTTTTGGGCCGAATTTACAGCAGAACTTCATTGTGGAAAATTTATTTTAATCCAGGGATGGTTAGAGGAACATTTTTGAAGATCTGAATGATTTTTCTTACACTCTGAATGCTCCTAAGCCTACGGGGAAGCATTCTTGTAAGCCTCATTCAGCAATCAGACCAACATAGTGATACTGAACATGACACTTTTCCAAGAAAAAAATCGGACATTCAGCTTAAAATTGCGTGCAAATCCCACTGTTTCGAATTGCTGAACAAACCTTTGCTCTGTACACCTTAATTTTTACAGTATCATTGCTTTTTGATTCAAGGTTTCGTATAAAGAATTTAGGAACATAAACATTTTGAAAGGGAATTAAACGGAGTTTTGAGCGAAATTTTTTCAGAACACGGATGGAAAAAATTTGAGTTATGTTTTTCTTCTAAAATAATATAGTTTACGATCCTTTTTTCAAGGATATCCTTAACTATTTATTTCAATAGAATAAATGAAGAAAGGAGTAATATCTAGGGATGAGCATGATATTTCAGGAGCATTTAAGAACTGATCCTAAAATGAAATTAAAATTCTTATTCTACTACATAAGTACTGTGGCAGAGAATACTTATTATTTACGTACGTTGAGGTGATTTAGACATTGAAAGTTTTCAAGTTGGATTTTTCAGTTGTGTATAAAAATGTTCATATTATCAATTTTGCTGCAAGCAATAATTCAGACTTTTACCTAATTAAAACTATTAAAACGTGAAAATTTAAAATTAAAAATATTTGTATATGTAATAATATTTTTATTTATTTCTGAAATAGTGTAAAAAGTTTCGAAGTGAACTTTATAAAAGCATGCAAATAACATCCATTATACAGAGTGTACTTTAGTTCACTGACAGCCAGAAATAAAAAAAGATTATTAAGTTTTTAATCAAATTATGAGTTAATGAAAAAAACAAATGAGCAGAGAATGAGCTAGAAACCTTGATCTTAAAAATGCTCGAGTTTACGGATTTCATTAAAAAAATTACCACCTACTGCAAGCATTAACTAGAGCTGTATGATCACGGGCGGCCTGTTTTATACTGTGAGCTCTCTGGACTCGAACATTTTTAGCAATATTTTAGAACCTCAAAGAAATTGTTATTTGATTTTTCAGCCGTTAACTGAAGTTAAAAATTTTCCAACGAAGCTCAACTCATCGATGCATTTGTTTGGAAATGGATTGCTTGGAAAGGTATTTCTGAGAAATGTCATTCTACAGTGAATGAAGTCTTATGGAGGTCTCTTTCTGCTTAGTACCTCCATTTCAGGCATTTTACTGAAAGCATTTTCATGTCGTGCATATTTCCTTTCGCAAGTCTTCTAGGAAAGCATTTTCCAGTGCACCATTCTCCAGCCCAGCCTTGTCTCTTGGAGCATTTTGTAAGGAGCCTCAATCTGTCGGCGTCATCTTGGAGTGGCAAGACTCGACCGGTGCATTTTCTCAGGCAACAGTATCGCAAGGAGCCTCTGAGCATTGCAGCCCAACACATCTATGCCTTATCGAATTACTGAGCCTTGTGTTCCATCCGGGAGCTTCCAAACGACGGAAGATTTCTTTCTGTCCCGCAATGCAGTTCCTGACGCTCGTCCAAAGTTTAATCAAGACGACATGAATGGTCGAGCAGTTTTGTTTTGGTTCTCTGGACACATAACAGATTTCCTAGAAAGGTTCATTTTTGGAGTACTGGGGCCATCGTCGACACGTCGACAGAGCAAAGTTTTAGAGAAAACGGAGTTTTCTTATTTTTTCCAAAATTTCTTACCAATTGTGAAAGTTGTGCCTTCAGAGCCTTTTACAATTTCTTCTACAGCTGAATGCATTTTCAAATTTGCATTTGGAAGCAGGCACTTTCCCTTTATCTGAATATATTACCTCGCAGAATATTAATGCATTGAAAACTAAAATCATGGATGTGATTCAAAATTGTTTCAAATTGAAGACATATTTTAATTTTTTCCGAACTAGTCCTTTGAACACTGGACTCCGTACGGCAATGTATAAGGATGTAAATTTTATTGTATGTGATAAAATTACTTTTCTACTAAATTGATCCTTATTTTTTAAATAGAACAGTTGTAATAAACTGCATTGGTTTCACAGTGAAAAACTGAATACAAATATTTATAAATTAGGTAACAACTCAAAGTTCAATTAGTTACAGTCGTATTCATCACATTTTTAAAATTATGCTGTAACACATTAAAAATGAATGTGATTTATGATAGCACTGCAGTCCAAATGTACGTAAGTCACTTATCATTTGTAGCGAAAGAAAAAAGTTGTCCGTACTCTGGTGTGGATGCCTGACAGAACACTATTTCCTTCAGCCTGCCGCGTATCGTTAAGGAACGAAACTTTGCCCATCCACTATAGCTCTCATTCTAAGTTGCGACGCCTAAATCTATACTCTCTTGAAGGGGATATTCGTACAATTTAGTTCAGACGAAGATATATGATCCGTAGAGAGAGAAGACTATGCAATCGATATTTTCGTTTAGATTTTAGGTGAATGAGTAATTTTTTTGTGACCTGTACCGGGGCGTTTATGTTGCCTATATGTTAGAAGTATAATATTACTTTACAAGCTGTTTTCAATAAAGTATGTATGAAAATGATTACATTTGATTTCATAAATGTTCAGCATTAAGCGAAATGTTCATGAACGCAATCCACATTAAGATGATGTATTCACTTCGCATTTTTAGCAAGCCATTAAAATGAAAAAATGAATGAATGAATATTATCATAATTTTTATTGGTGTCTATGTGTTCCTAACGTCCAATGGAAGTTGCTCTTCTTTTGCTTGGGCGAAACAAAATAAATGAAAGCTAAAATGGTACAGAAAATTGCGTGTCTAGGAACACTACACTATGGCAGGAAATGTAAAGATGTTCACGCCTTTTAACCTCACATGCATTGGACACATTTTTTTTCTGGCCTAAGTGAAGGCCTTTGAACCTTGGATGCTTGGAAAAATGTATAAAACTGTTTATGATAATACATCATATGATCAATCCCAGTGAAGATTTGCTAAATTTGATAATGAGGATTTTCTTTGACACTTCCTTCTGTGTGCCTAAGAGTCTTTTTTGACATTGATGTTGATAAATAAAATCATGATTGTATCTGTTATTGCATTGTATTCTGATTCACACAATGTTGTGCAGGGACTTAGTTGATGCATGTGAGAAAATATTAATGCGTTCAATATTATAAAAACACGAGTAGAGTCTACAAACCAAGATGACGGTCAACAGAATGAGTGCCTCCACTCGTAATCACAACTGCTGCATTTACTCGACCTAAAAAATATGATTAATAGTTTTAAGAAAATTTCAACACGTCTTTGAGTATTCCTTGTTTTAATGACCATACAGTATACGTAGAAGATCTGCTCTTCCGGTTTAGTGTTATTTGCGTGATCTCTTCAAATTCCAAATGAAGAATTTTCTTTTCCATTCTGTATGCCTCCCATTCACGCTAGTTTATACGTACATCATCGCTCACTTAATTTTTTCCTTCAAATTGTAAACATTTTTTTCATCAAAAGTTTTCTCGTGTCTTTCAAGTTATCTATGTGAGATTCCAGTGAGAAGCACAGAACATGATATCTTAGTTTAAAGGATGTTCAATGAGTTATCAGGATCGATAAATGTTCGGTAAGGAAAAAAAGTAATCGTAAAGTCTATCATGGCCTGTTATGTTACTACGACAGCGAAATCTCACGTTCAATTTACTCCAACTACTGTGACAAATAATTTCACCATATACTCTTTTTACAGGCGAGAAAACGCTTTTTCAAATCAATATACATATGTATTTCTTACAGGCTGGAAGAATCATTCAAAGAAAATATTTGTTTTTAAGCTGGATCTAAGAACAGGAATAGATGACATTCTGTGAATACCATACATCATTCTTTCGTTTTCTCTGCTGCGTAACTTCGGATAGAAAAATCACTCAACTTAAAGCTTCTGCATTCGATATCGCACCCGTGATGCATTTTAGTTCCACTTTTTATTCATTCATGCATACACACACGGAGAACATTCGCCCTATTATTCTTACGAAGGAGACGCTTTGAACTCCTGCAGCATCAA
This sequence comes from Trinorchestia longiramus, assembly GCA_006783055.1. Taxonomy (NCBI): domain Eukaryota; kingdom Metazoa; phylum Arthropoda; class Malacostraca; order Amphipoda; family Talitridae; genus Trinorchestia; species Trinorchestia longiramus. The sequence goes on along the minus strand of VCRD01000328.1, from coordinate 38,856 downwards.
AAGCACATCCAAGATGAAAGTAAAACTGGTGCTTTGGTAGAGAATCCAGTGCTATTGCAGACAATCCAGTAGCAGGAGCAGTGCAAATAAAGAATTATATCATTAATTCTTTCGCTTACAAGTTTTCAAATTTTGTTCAGCCAGCTCCACAATGTTGGTTAATAGAAATGTAAGATCTGGATTTCATGTAGTGAAACGAAAATATCGCCTTCTATTATTATTTATTCTTTAGCGTTTGACACATAACTGAAAAAACTGAATTTAGTGCATATGAAATGATTCGTTATAGATTTCGCAAAAAGCAATTGCCCGAGATATTTCGATGAGAAACTTTCAGTCTTCAATAGGAACCCCAAGTCCACAATTTTGGAAAACATTTTGAACATGTTAACTTAAAAAGATGAAAAAGTAAAAACCAAGCCAAACTTAACATTTTTTTTACTGAACTAGGGAATAATTGTTCAAGTACCTTAATTTAACAATTGCATTATATGATCGCACATGAAAATGAAATTTCCATATGCCATCAAGTCTACGTATTTTATCGCTATCTGTTTTCGTGGCAAAATAAATGCAGTTTAGGGCACTACTTTGCGTATGTCAAATTATCATTCAATAATATTTTTGCTTTAATAAAACTTACAGTCATTGTAGCTTTTCCATTGAAAAATTTGTTCCATCAGTTTAATTTTTAATACAGATGTTAAAACTATCAAGACTTAGCTAGATCTATTTATCTAGACGACAAAGCTCATTTAAAGGGACTGGAAGAATAGATTGGATTTTAAATAGACTTAGTTCGATAAGTTCAGTTGAAGTCAACAGTGAACACATCTCTTAATTGAAACATCAATTAACGGCCTCGCGCTCCGTCAGTTAACAATGAAGCTTCTTAATGCTACTACACAGAGGAAATGACAAGACCGGTAACATCAACGGAAATTCCAATAACGTTACGTTCATTACGGGAACAATAGAATAATTGGCCACGAAAGCCTTCAGACAGCAGCACTCTCTGCAGACTCAGAAATGGCCCCTGATGGAGAGTTGATTTTTAGGGAAGCTTGTCACAGGCAATCTCGAACTATGTATATCTGTTGTACAGTCTACAGGTGAGTCGCTCAAAACCTTCAGTAAATGAAATAGTTTGGTCATGAAACGAATGTTGCCTCTAATTTCTAATGCCTCTAATTCCTAATACTTATAATGTCTTTTAATTCATGTGAAAAAAGGTTAATGAGGAAAACTGTGTGTAACTTTGCTGTAAGACGTCTGTCTTTAATTTTTTTGGTGAGACAGTGAAGGATTTTTCTCCTATGTAGAAAGGCTTCCTTCCAAATATGTCTAATATTGCATAGGAAAGTTGTTAGAACAATTCTGAGGTAATTTTGCTTCAATGTGGCATTTTTTCAGATATCGATTAATAATTGAGCGTGGTCAGTCTTGAGTTTAGTTTGCTGAGTTGTATCTTCATTACATTACTGAAATCAATAATGCGCACAGTTTCTAAGAAGTTGTGTATAGATTGGCATTGTTTGGGTGTAAATTACATATCATATATGAATAAGAAAGCTATTTAGTAAAGTAATTTCTTGAAAAAAATTACTCGGTAACCAGAAAATATTTCTTTAACTGACAACATACATACATGTGTACAGCTGCTCAGAATAAATCAGTATACATGAGGGAGTGGAGAACAAGTATTCTGAACAGTTGTATGAACTCAAGTAAAGCTTTTGTAAGAGTACTTAAAAGGATCACTGTGTCCCACAGTTCTTGCAAGATTTCAATTGTTGAGTTCACAATGAAGTCGTGGACAACATTTCTCAACACACGCACCACACAAATTCTGGCATGCAGTTTGTCACGTTGGCGCTGGTGTGCAATGAATGTTAACACAACTGTGTATTCAATGACTTATGTATACCCACATCGATGAACGTTCATGTCCCAGACCTACCTTGGAGTAGAATTATCTCATAAATTCATTTTACCGATTATTCATAACATGAATCTCATCAGCTTGGATTCATGACAAAAACATATAACGTCACGCACTTTTGACACCGAGCGTTTCAAACTGTATTTTTCTTCCAAAAAGTACTAGCTCTATTTGCTAATCAAAACTTTAATGGTTGTTGCTGCTGGAGACGTGGAAGTAAACATATCATTAAATTTTTCAAGTATGTTTTATTTACTGGATATTTATTTTCAGATATTTCACTGATGTTGTAGACAATATTGTCAACAATAACAACAATATTGTCTACAATATTGTCTACAATGTAGACAATATAGAATGGAGAACATGTTTGGGTAAATCTGCGTGAGCTTTTCTAAAATAATATACACAAGTAAACTGGGAGTAAAAATAAATACAAAAGAAAATCTTTCAATTAGTTTTTACCTAATTTATTTCTATGCTGAATATGACGACATCGAAACTCCTCTCTTGAAATGAATACTGCCACATTGACAAGAATATGATTAAATAAGACTACATGAAAAGACAAAAAAAGCTCAAGGTCGCATAATACTCGGCAAATTAATATCTATTCACTATAAATTATGCCATGGTTGTGGATAGGCTCAACATGATTACAAAACAACGAAGACGAGCTTTGTTTACCTTTAAAAAGAGTTTCATTCATTGGAGTAGTTCAGTGAAACGTTTTTCATGTTACTCGAGTAATTTAGCTCTAAAGTTGATACGATAGTGTAATGATCTAGTTTAAAAATAAGATTATTGAAGTAATATAGTTCATACATTGAGAAGTTATTTTTATGCTGCAATAGAGTTCATAACCTGACGTGTTATTGCAATGGAATAACTTAAGAGTTGACGTGTTATTGCCATGATTTAACTCAAAATTTAACATGTTGCCATACTTTTAAATAACTTGCAGCATATTTTTCCTGTGAATGGAAAGTCTCAAGCGTAAAAACATATAAACTACAAATGCTTCAGCTCAGATAACTTTCTATGATTGCCATTCAGCCGAGAAATTCGAGCTCCAATGATTTTATGTACTATGAAATTTAATATTGAAATCGACTTTGCATTCAAAACAATTCAATGCTCTATTTAAAACGTTTGTTGGTTGTTACTCGCGTTTGGGAACTAGAAGTTATTTTTGCTTAATTAATAAGAAGGCATAAACTTTATCCGTATCCTTCACTGACAGAATTATCTTCTCAATCCATTGGAAAAATGGATATACGTTGAGAAAGTGTCTAAGGATTCTTGTTACTTTCGCTTCATGATATAGAAACCCATTCTTGATCTGTGATGTGGAGACACATGAGTATAAGTTTATCAGCAAATTTTAAGAACGAAATTACCGACCATAAATATGTTTGAGCAAAATGAATAATCAAAAACAAAAAATCAGTAGATTTTGTATTTTTCAAATAACTTTGGCAGACTTTAGTTTAGTTAAGATCTGAGCAGCGGTAAAGGACAAATTTTGCTAGTATTAGACGCAAGAGCTTTGTCTGAATTTTGCACCACAAGAAATACTGGAAATTTTACATTGGTGCCAACCAACCAAGTTTGAAGCCCTGAGTCAATTCCTTTGAAGAAAGATTCTGCAACTCTTCACTGCAAAACTGAGTGAGACATTCATAAGATTTATTAAAACTCTCAATGAAGACATGAGCGGTAACAACTTGCAGACCCAGCACTCACAGACAACGAATAAATAAATGGCGAGGTTGTAGTATTCCTCAGCATTTCCTTCTCTGTCTTTCATGTAATACAGAAATTTGAAACGTTTTAGGACCTTTTCAGAAATTTATATACTTTTCGTGTATAGTACATAGGATGTGGTCGAATAATAGACGAACATTGATTAAAGCCTGATATTGGTGAGATATACTTCGTATTCGCTTGTTTCTTTATTATATTGCTTAAAATAAAGGAATACTGTGTGTTTTTTGAGCATTTTTCGAATCAATGATATTCTGAAAGCAAGCTGGCGTCTGTCACCAGCATTGTTGACAATGTTAGAGTAGACACAAACACGTGTCTCCTTGAGGCAGTGACCTGTGACGGACTCTCAAGCTTACGAAAACTAGACAGCAAACAACGAGCTTGTAAAAATGAAAGACCAACCTGAAAGGCTTTTATGATTTGAGCTGTATTGACACTTCACATGGCATGCATGTTGTCTCGGATGTATTTCTTTTAATGGGAAAGATTAATAAAATTCAGGATAGTTTTCTAACGAAGTATCCGGATGTACGTTGTTGAAGAGTAATCATAAAATATCAAATCTTCAGTTTAAAGTCGCAATTCTGATATCACAAACGTGCAAAAGGCACTTATGACTTGGTCTAGCTATAACTCAAGATCATGGAGGCGGTAAAGATAGTCCTTTGTTTTCCTTTGCTTGCCCCTGACTGCGCGTGACATGTCACATACGAAACAGAGACTTTGACCGGTGATTGGCTGTCATGAACATTGCAATTCATGACGACACTTGCACTGAAAGATTAAAAAAATACAAAATTTTCGGCAGTTGGGTATTTGCTTGAGCTTCCAGCCTGGTGACGAGCTGGGGACTTGCAGAACAATCAAAATAACACAACAAGAAGATAAACAAGGAATATTGAGATGAAACTCTATTGAGCTTCATTATTAGTAATTTATGTGAGAAAAAAGGCCAAAAACAGACTGGATATGTAATGAACTGCTTTTTAAAAACCGAAAAATTCTGATTAACGATAACTGCAATTAAGGTTTGAATAAGAACAGTTGACTCCACACAGCCAAAAAAATCTTTGTTTATGCAAAGCCTGACACGTTCTACTCAACAGGATGTTATTACAATTAAAATATTGAATATTTTATGTTGTTACTAAAACAATGTTATTACAGGCTTTAAATTTGTGCATGCGATCTTGAGGCACAATAATATTGCAGTGCAATTTGGAAAACTCGTACTGAATATTTTCTTCACCAAAGAGAAAATATATTTGCGATATTTTTCGTAGGTACATTTTTGGATGAAGTTAAAGTCGGCATGA
>VCRD01000328.1:0-32395 GCA_006783055.1 Trinorchestia longiramus | reverse complement strand
CTATAATTTTTAGGGTCTCGTAATTTTACATGTACTTTATTTTCACCTCTCTGTAAGCAGTAGTAATCAAATTATTATGGATTTTAAAGTTTCGTTATTTTCAGACAAAAAATTTACATAAAGTGCTTTTATTCACAAGTAATCGATGTATTTTTATGGATATGGTAATAAATATTATTTTATGCATTGATTAGTAATTGATTTAACCTTCTTTAGCCACTTTAAGGGCTTTAACACGCCCTGGCAGTACAATACTCTTTAAAATTTTTGTAATCGTTTTTAACATATTATTTTCAACATTTTATTTCAAGAATAACATTCTGTAGGAAGGTTGTTTGCAAACTCTTGGCAGATGATGTTAGTGTTCCTGGAATAGCAATAAATAGGAGGTTACTGGGCAGTGAATTACGTGCCTACTGCCCAGGAAAGAAGCCTAGGATTACGTCAACCATGATACAGGCAATACAGGCACGTCAAGTCTGGGCTCACACTCGTGCTGATTGCAGCTCCGGGCAATCAGAACCCGTATGAGTGCTACATTTACACCTTTTTTTATCAAGCATAGGAAAGCATACTGTACCTACTGTAGTAGTAGAGCATACTGTACCTACTGTAGTAGTAGAGCATACTGTACCTACTGTAGCAGTAGACCATACTGTACCTACTGTAGTAGTAGAGCATACTGTACCTACTGTAGCAGTAGAGCATACTGTACCTACTGTAGCAGTAGACCATACTGTACCTACTGTAGTAGTAGAGCATACTGTACCTACTGTAGCAGTAGAGCATACTGTACCTACTGTAGTAGTAGAACATACTGTACCTACTGTAGCAGTAGACCATACTGTACCTACTGTAGTAGTAGAGCATACTGTACCTACTGTAGTAGTAGAGCATACTGTACTCACTGTTCATGGTTTATCCAATACTTTCAAGTGATAATTTCTCTGACTATTTAACTGCTGCCACTAACATCACAGGTTGTTTTAGTACTACTATAGTATTTTATATTGTTGCAGGTTGTATTTTAGGTTGTGTGTGTGTTTGTTACATACATGAAAAAAATGTTAACAATATGTTGAAAAAAGTTAAAGTTCACTGGAATACAAAAGTGTGTTAAAGCATTTAAACGGCTAAAAATTTGTCAAACCAAATATTAATCAATCTAGGCAAAGTTACTTTTGTTCTATGTATGAAAACTAATCGATTACTTATCAAAAGAATAACTTTGCACGCTCTTTCAAGATAAAAATTTGGAAATTTCAAAAATCCATAATAATTGCAGCACTACTCTATATGGAATTATTTTCTCAATTGAGTTTCAACGAGAGAAAACAACATTCTGAATTTACAATTTTTAAATGAAAGCCATTGTTTTACAATAAATCTAACTCAGGTCATAACTAATCGAATACTGTCTCGAAACATGGCATATGATACATCTTTCAAAATGGCTCCTGCTCTTAAATTTAACATCGAAATAGAAATACTTTCATTCTGATATTGAAATTTTCTATGATGCTTTAAATCATCAAAAATAGATCATATACCTTTCCATGTTACTATCCAATGTAACCAAAATTGCAGATTTCTGTACCAAATTTCTCCAGCACATCACAAATTTAGATTTTGTCCACATTTTTTGTCACAGATCTTGTTTGCGTCACAACGACGTGTCTGTATTCACAGAACAATTAAAGCGTTCCATAAGTCGCGTTTTGCAGCTCGTGAATGAGGCCCGTAAGGAACAGTTTAATGATTAAATGAAGTCTGAATCTCAGGTGAAGCTAAATTTGCTCTGGCATGCCATGAACTCACGCACTTCTTGATCTGTGCATTGTAACTGCGAGGCAATATCTAGAACGCAACAAAACGTACGAGACACAGTTGCCATTCATGTGAGTGGAGATGCGCGTAACATGGAACCGTAAATAAATTCTTCTTTGATTTTGAGATGAGATGTTCATTGAGAAGAAAATTACTCGTACAATATAACTCCACTCTTCAAATTAGTGAAGAAATATTGGAGTGATAAAACTTGTTTCAACTCGTTCGTGTTCTCGGAAAAAATAAGAAACTAGATATTTTCTTTATTTTCTTCACTGAGATGATAAAAGGCATAAAGTTGTCAAAATTATAAAATGAAGATAATGAATTGAGAATTTATCCTCGGCATTATTTTTTCGAGAAAACATGATTTGCATAAATGATTATTACTTTTCATATGGAAACATTCTACTCTTTCTTTGTTTGAGTAATTCCCACTGAATATAGAGTGTCAAATAAAGCCCATCTTGAAGAAGCGCATGAAATATAAGACGTATTAACAATATAAAACGACTGTTCAAACATCAAAGTAGATCTTCAACAAATTCTCTCGTCCTTTAGCTTAATATAAGACAAAATTACAAAACCAGTAGTTGTCATTTTTAGTGTAGCTTTATGTCGGAAACACTAAAGGAATTAGTAAAATATTCACCTCTTTAGAAATTTAGCCTAATTGCTGTGCAATTATATGTTTGTGTTGTTAATCATGAAAAGAGATTTTACTTAACAGTAATGGGAATGTCTTTTGGGTTCTGGGTGTGAAGTAAAAACTGATATGTATAATACACTACAATAGGCCTCAGTGTCTAACACAATTAAATAACAATAATATCTTAAATATCCATAAAATATTAAGAATGAATTTTGACCCCAAGATCTAAACTTTAGCTGGAAAATCAATGTTCCGACTCAACGTATATTATTATTAGGTACTATTTAATTTTTGATTTTACGTTAAAGCACAAGTTTTACACTAAAATATTAGTTATACTGAAGTTACGTGTTTGAATTTATGCAGTTCACACTTTGCAGTCTTCCTCTGGCAGCTTATCTGTTAATGAGGCAAGTCACGTCATGCTTGAAGAGATTCAGTGTACGGTTCTGTCACTTCACAGGACTCATTTTACTTAACACTTAACGTTCATGGATTAAATATTCATTCCTTAATGACGTTCATTTCATCACTGCAGTAGATCACTGGAAAACTGCTTAGATCAGCTGAAAATGTTTAACTTCAATACATGACAATCCGTGTTTGGAATATTTAGAATAAATTCAGATTGAGCCACGTGCCGGAATACTAGCTCCTGACAAGCAGGTTCAACATGCACAACGTTTCTTGAGTGTCCGCGTAGTGCACAGTGTCACATCATCTTTAAGTGGCCCTGTGGTTCAAGGCAAAATGTGACAAAAATTTGGGGTATGTAATAGATGCGATGTTTGACAAACTTTCATTGAAATTAGTGTTGCTATTGGAGTGCCATTTCTATTTCAAGAACAGTTTGCATGTTTACGAAAGTGGAATCGGTTAAAACGCATGACCACACGCTAGATCAATCTAGGAAACTATCAAGATTATTGTTTAGTATTTGAATCAGGAGTGATATTTTCCATGGAACACTTTACATTGACGATGATATTCAAACGAAAACACCAACATCCTCAAAATACGTCATAAAGATTTTGAAAAAGGTTTAATTGATATTTTTGACAATACGGTCAAAAATCATTCCTTGCTTGAATGCTGGTGAACATTAAGATGCATCACTTATCGCTAAATTATAATCCCCTTTTAATATTTTTTCTTTTTCACGACTAATTCCGCTAATTCCGCTAATTTCAATTTTAAGATTAATAAAGCTACATATTGTTTACACATTATGTTTTCAACGAAAGCAACTCATACTTTTTTCAAAATATATTTGTTTCTGTATTTCTATTCAACGGCTAAACAGCAACAGCAAATTCAAAAATTACTGAAATTTTGGGAAACAAAAGTTCCTACCAAACGAAAGGTTAATTTAAAAAATTAGAGTTTCATGGTTTTCAATTCACATTTGAATAAAATTATTATTTTATAGGCAACAGCAGCTCCATTTATCTCATTCTTATATACACTTTATTCACTCGTTTAATAGATTCGTATAAAATCAAAAGTGCGCAAGCAAAAGCCGTATTCTAGCTCTGAACTTGATTATTCATGTATGTGCTTGCTGAAACCGTCGAGGATTTTAAAAGATTGATGAAATGACAGTATTACATAGTTAATATTCTCATGCTTCCTATGCTTTATTAATGGAGCTCAGTTAGGTTTTGAAAGCTCCGTGCAAATAGTTACAGGATGCATTGACATAAAGTCTTTCTAAGTCGTGCGTTTGCAATAGTCCGAACAAACACATTAATGTGATGCACAGTCCACCAGTCGATCATTGTGCTTGTTTTTTCCGGTACACAAAGTTTCTGTTTGATAGCCAGAGGGAAGTCATTTTTTACAACAGCTCCGGCATTACATGAATCAATTCCAACTAGTAGAGGCCATTGTGTTAAAGCCCTAGCTGTTAATTGTAGTTTATAATTACTATACAGTGTTATACTAAGTTTTAACTATTGTTAAATTTATGCTTGAGGATTTTTTAAATCAGTTTTGAAATATATTCATATTATTCCCGGTGCAAGTATAGTAGTGCTGTGCACCAATTTAGTCATAGTCGAAAACACAGAGCAGTATTGGAGACGGACTTTCATCTATTGATATGTCGTGCCTTGCTACACAATTTCCGCATCTGATACAACATTTTCGCATGTGAGAACCATGATTGAAACCTAAAATTTGCAAGATTAATTTTTTAACTCTCATAAACCTACTTTTTCCATTATGGAAAAAGTACATAAATATCATATCATACACATCATGAAAAGAAAAGATAGTTAAATATTAGTTTTAAATTCCGTAGACTAAATTTGTTAGGCCCTGTGTTCATGTCTACAGTGTTACTAGGTAACATCACAGAAACTTACACTTTTTCAATATTTAAAGCAAATACATTATAGGAATACATGTCGAAATTACTGAAATTTCCCTCAAATTATCAAGAAACATTTTGAGAGGTTACTTTCTAAATTTTAAGCCAAAGTTCTAATATTTTGATATGACAATCGAGTGTCAATATTCTCTTCATTGATACAATTATTTCGAACGGACGCTGTTGTTCTGGTCTCAATTTTGTGAGCTTAATTTAATTCACCAGAGAACAGAAAACAGAAAAGCATAGTGGAATTTCAAATGAATAAACAACTGCCATAAAAAGTTTATACACGATAACAGTCGAGTTCAATTCTTTGTGATTATAGGCCTTGTTTCGCCGTAAAAATAACGAGGTCTAAAGGTAGACATATTGATGCTCAACTTAATGATGATTCAATTTTCGGAAAGAGGCAACAGAGGATCTTCTCCAATCTCAAAACTTAGCTTAGAAAATTAATCTCACCAGATGTTAAAGAAAAATATTTGCGTAAATTATAGCGGTTACTAATTTTTACTCGAAAATATAAAAATGATAACAACTGCGGCTTTGAAATTGGTTTAGACAGAAAAAAGAGCCTGTCGTTGACACTCATTTATGTATGAATGAGCTTCAGTCATATTCTCTTTCCTAACGCTCACACACACCCACACACACACACACACACATATATATATATATATATATATATATATATATATATATATATATATATATATATATATATAAGTTTATATATATCACACGTGTACACGTACTTATAAACTGATTTGACGTTCAAAATATAATATATTTGAACGTGTTTTTTTATGACCGACCTGATATGAGTATTGATTCTATATTTTATTCTCAATAAATGCTAATTCATTTTTTTCGCTCAATCGAGTCATTTTTCAATCAAATTTAAGTTAAATTTCTACTTTTTTCCAAGTGCAAACCTTTACATGAAGGTTGGAGCTCTAGCAGTACAGTATTAGATTCGTTAACTCGGAAAAATGCAATCAAGTTCTTGTTTTCCTTGTGATACTTGAAACCGTAAACACTTTAGAAGAAATTAAACAGACTGAGCAGCACAGCTCCTCAGGTACTACGTCGACGGAGAAAAAGAACGCATGATTTCTTACAAAATTAATTACTGTTGATGAATAAATTATATTGTGCAATCAAAAACCTAACTTGATGTGTGTTTCAGACTAAATAGTTGCTCTTTGCCAGGTAATTCTGTGGCATCGTGATTCATACTTCATCAGTTGACAGACCTGGCTTACAGTTCTGAGATGATCTTACAAAACCGACTTAAATTAGATAGTCTTCTACTTCTAAATATTATTTATTTATTTTACAATTACGCGTACTCTGAATAGTGACATCAGAGAATGAGTTGTGTTATGAAGATTGAAAACCGTTGAAAACTTTGCCGAAAAGCTTTGCCAGATGCAGTGAGATGCTATGCCAGATGCAGTAAGATGCTATGCCAGATGCAGTAAGATGCTATGCCAGATGCAGTAAGATGCTATGCCAGATGCAGTAAGATGCTATGCCAGATGCAGTAAGATGCTATGCCAGATGCAGTAAGATGCTATGCCAGATGCAGTAAGATGCTATGCCAGATGCACCGTTCGCTGCAGTGAGTAGTTACTCAACTGAGCCAATTATTGTTGCCACGAGCCTAATTATTAGTCAATTGAACAATTGTTGTTGGAAAAAACTCAATTAATGTTTAATCATGTACTTATTGATAGAAAGCACTCAATTTTCGTCAGCTGAACTATTTACCTAGTTTTTAATCTATTAAGCAATTATTTTGTTAGAGCACAAATACCTGAAAAATCACAGTTACTAAGTTCTACGTATCGTTATAATAAAATAATAGTATGGAAAGCCTAGGAATAATAAATTAGTTAATGTTTTGGAAGTTAAAATCATACTATGATAATAAGAAACACTGTTGAAACTATGAACTATTTATCCCCTCGTGTTTTGTGATTAACAGATATTTCTAACCTTATAGAAACATCCTGGCACAGAGGAACATTAATATTAATATATAAAACTTCCGTTAAAAATAGTCTTCCCAAAAAATATTTTTGTGTATGTTCAAATTATTTATTAGTTTCCCTCTCGCCTAGCATTGTTTCCGTCGTAACAGTTTTCCTGACTGCCTCAGACCTGAGCGATCGACGTCCATCACGCTAGGAAACACCTCATCTTCTCCAGCACCAATTTCTCACTCGAGAGTTTTGCTTTTTAAATGTTTCAATAAAGCAGTTTGTTAACGTTAGCGCCTGGAAAATACCATCACAGTCAATTTATTCCTAGGTAAAGTCTTACATATTGGAATTCTAAAAGCATGAGCAATATTGATCGAAAGAGGCCATCGCAACACATGCTTTTACCTTACATACATCTTATAAAAATGTTGCTCTAGTGCATGTTTCAGCGTCCGCATGCAATTCAGATCGTACATGTGCACACGTGTGTTTGTTTTTTATGAAAGGGAAATAACTCGCACAAAAATATTTTCACTGTACGTAAATTCTTTCAAGACAGTTTTGCCACTATTGCAACGCTAGAAAATTTCCCAGTACATGGGTTTGCATAGGAAACAATCCCCGTCTGTCGGCCAGGAAAGGTTAAGTGACATCAGAGATGCTACACTGCAGGTAGAGTTAGCTGTATAATAAGGTGAAACATTTTCTTGCTTAATGACTGCTTCTGTGAATTTATTTTTGGCTTGAAAGATCCTTCATTTCGGCCTGGATTGTCGACAGAAAATAGTGATTTAAGTTTATTTCTTACGTGTAAGCGGAAAAAACATTTATATTTTTAAGTCTATTTTCAAGATAGATGAGGATTAGGTATCTTCACTCCGTGAAATTCAACCTCTCTTTTGATTGTTAGTGCATTTTCAAGTGTTCCTGGTGATATTATATCGAAAGTAGAAATGTCGGTTCTGGAGACTAAAATCAGTTAAAAATATACCTATGATATCTAGGAAAATAATCATTTCCCAAGTCGTCGGAAACATTTTACTCGTGTAACATGCTTCAATCTATGTAAATACTCATAATAATATAATTCACATATTTTCTTGCTACATGTTTGTCTCAGCTAGGTAGAGCTATTGGAATTTGTTTGCTGGAATTTGAAGCCGTTGTTGGGTTTGGGTGTGCTTGAAAATGTTCTCTATGACGGAATCAATTTTAATGACAACCGAAAACTGAACCCATAGTTACCTGATTGACTCAAATATAACATAAGATCCTGGGCTATAAAAGTTTTAATCTAGTTTCACTTCGGATCTGTATTGCTGCTGGCTGTTAGATGCTAATTCAAAGCATCCTTATAATAGATTAAATCTTCGAAGCGTTCAAAGAAAGGCAATTAATTCCGTAAGTTTTGTAAGGTCTTGTGCCATTATAACTTTGAACTCGACAGTCAGAAGCTGGCAACATTCCTGGCGCTGTTGCAGGGCCTGGCATGCTGATGCACCACACAAATATTCACATGAGAGTTTGCTGTGGAAACCTGAGTTTACCTCCTTGCTAAAACTAGCACTGAATAAATATATGCGTGTAGGCATATTATCAACTGTTGTGCTGTACTAATAGGATCCATATTTGACTCATGAGATGTACATTGAGTGAGTAAACAAACTAAGAAGTAAAAATAAAGCATGAATATTTAAGGAAGAAATGGAAAAGAACAGAAAATTCATACGTGATGGGACTACTTGTAAGGTGAACTTTTTTTCCCTTAGGCGAACCCTTGAGTCGCTACTTCTTTGCTTTTAATATAATAATGTGCATTTTCGAATTGAATTTAATATTTTTAATTTGGAATGGAAGTTTTTTCATTCCTTAGTTAAATATTATTCTGTCAAGTGAAAATATAATTTCTATGTGTCTCTAAATACTTCTACTTAGCGAACCAACGCTTCCCCAATCGTGAACATAACAACGAACGCTTCGTATTTGCTCTCCACAAAAAATGGCTTTAGCAAAAACTTATAATCATTTTTACAGTCAATATTCACTCAATCAGGACACAGCCCGAATGACAATGGCTCACAAATTTCAAGATTATATCATGATCAATTATAAAACAGGGGTCGCAGAAAATGAGTGTTGTCATTATTGAACAAATAGATTAACTCATCGCTGCAACTTCTGTTCAAGGGATTCTTGTGGATGTTCTTTTCAGATCTTAAGTGGAGTGGCAGTGGATGACAGATCATGAGTGGAGTGGCAGTGGATGACAGATCTTGAGTGGAGTGGCAGTGGATGACAGATCTTGAGTGGAGTGGCAGTGGATGACAGATCTTGAGTGGAGTGGCAGTGGATGACAGATCTTGAGTGGAGTGGCAGTGGATGACAGATCTTGAGTGGAGTGGCAGTGGATGACAGTCGTTAATATTGACCAAGTTACTTTGAACAATGAAGAGAAGCAATAACATCAAAGTGTGTGCTAGCTTCTGACATGCTAACTCATTTCCAGCAACCTCTGTTGATTTTTATTTGAAAAAATACGTTCATTTGTCACATTTTTTATCACAGGCACGAATCATATCATGTTTGTTTATTTCTGCCATGTATGTTTTTCATCTCATATTCGTACGACCTGACAAATGGGCCAGGTCTTAGCCAAGCAAGATGCTGCATACATCTAAACCATCAATAATGCCGGTTAGCATTTCAGGAAAAATTACCCAAAAAACTAATGACATTGAACTACTGTACAATCACATGAAGTAAAAAGTGTGTAAGAAAACGAAGTTTATTTTCTAAGGTCATGAAATTCATAAAGCGTTTTTGAAAAACTGAGTTATTAGTAATAGGAAAATACTATCTATGTCAATTTTTGAAGTGAAATATAAACCAAAAAAATTAAGAAACTGTTTTTGAACTAAATGCATGAAACGAATTTCGGAATCAGTTCACACCTCAGTTTACTAGATTTTCCTCGTTATTCAACACTGTTGTGTAAATAAATAAAAGGTGTGAGCACATTTTCTGTGTGTGTTCATAAACTTGGAAGTTTTGTTTTGTTCTGTCTAGAAAGATTGAACAGAAAGAAACATCGCACAGTCCTGGTGAAAATATCGAAGCAAGTCGAGCAAGGCAACAAGATTTGCACGAATTCTGCGCACAGGAAATGTTCAACTAAAATATTACTTTTATCTAAACATTTGACTCTCGTCCAGCAAATTTAACAGTTTTAAATCCTAAAAAATTATCTTGATGAAAAATAAATGAATGCTTGGAACTTAAATCAACGCATTTTACTTGTAGAGAGTAATTTTGGCAGTGACTGTATCAGAGGGGAAGCGTAAACATTTTGCTCATTTTGATATTTAAAAAAAACAGAATTTATCCTCAAATTAAAACCCCAAGGCAGCGAAGTTCAAAAGGAAAATAAAAATAAACGAAGAAATTAAAATGCAATCCGTTAGTTTGAATTCGAATACACGATCTAAGACAAAATGCCGTAGCTCTTAATAACGGATCCCAATTTAAAAATTGCAAAATAAATAGTGAAACAAGTCAAATGAAAGGGTGCTCGTTACTAAAAAATTTCATCCCTTCTGATCATTAATATATGAGAAAACAAAGAACATCTACTCGTATGACTGCATTTAGTACATGAGCAGCGTCAGCCTTTGGATACTTCTGCAAAATTTGATGTTTTACTGATACTTGACACCATGTGACCTAAACGAAATAGTTTTTAATTTTGTCTTTATAATTGATTTGCAGCATTCTCACTTTGAACCTGCAATTTTTCACAGTAAATTAAAAAATAAATGAGAAATATGAGTTATTCAAAATAGATCAAGGTCTTTTTTGTTTTATAAATTTGATGTGAGATTTTTAACATAATCAGGCAGTAGGAGGAGCCAAAATTAAGAAGATTGGAATAATCCCAGGATTATGAATCCTGCAATATGTGATGCAATTTCATAACGGTATAATTTTTAATTACTCGGAAACATAATAATTCAAAACTGAAGATGAACAAACTTTATATAAGCTCCCTCTACTTTCAATTTGCTCTTCACATACTTCTAAGTTTAGTGAAAGATTGAGTTTAGAGTGCTCTTGTAATTACTTATCAAAGTTACCAATTTCTTGATAGTTTTTCTGAAGTTTGCAAAGTTAGAAAGAAATGAAACTCGTAGAAGCTCGTCTGAGGGCTGGACCTGGAACTTGTTTTCGCATACTTTATTCGTGAATAAGATGGCTGTGCATCGTGGATATTCATTTACAGGTAGGAGACTTGATTCAGGTTTAATCCGGGAAGGGCACAAAGAATTTTAGTTTCTATCATAACCTGTTTGATTTATTTTTTAAATTTTACATAAAAAATAAAATTTGAATACAAACTCTTTTTGTTTTTAATTTATGTGTTATTAGTTACTTGTATATTTACTTTCAATTATGCAACAGAGCCCCATGAAAAAGTGAAAAATTTCATCAGTATTACATAACTTTTACAAATCAGTCAATTATTATTTAATTAAGAACACAGCATCAAGCATATCAATGGTTCACTCCAGTGATATGCCTGATGCTTCTAAACTGTGTTGCAAAATACACATCGATTTCATAGAAAATTAAACTTCTTAAAGAAGTTCGAAGAGCTTCGTTACCTGAATTTATCCAGGAGAGTTCTGTTGCAAAGAGTATCTCTTCCCCAATTCTCTGATGCTACAGAAAGTATTCAATAACTTTTACGGTAAGCTATTTGTGGTACAAAAATTTCAACTTCGCAGATCACAAAATTGCCTACTTGAGAGACGCTCGGAATTATTTTTTATTGTTAGCGAGAACAAAGTTTCTACTTAACATAAATACACGTACTTTTAAGGAAAATTTAACCACATATTCTGTGAAAGCTTCTTACAAGTTCATTTGTAGAGCCAACTCTGTTTCTGCTTGATATTCATTGAGTTTAAAGACGCAAAAATTAGTTTTACATATTGGGTTTTTGGGTCGAACTAAAAATAAATCAAACCAAACATACTTTAACTCTGTGAATTACTACGCCAGATGGAAAAACACTCTTAATTACAAAAGGAAGATAATCAGATATTCAAGTAGAGTTTACAAATTGCTGTTTCCTAGTCACTGTGTTGGAATGTTACCTTCATTTTGCTGTCTCAGAGTTTCTTGTTTTCGCTTTTCCAGGTTCAGTGAAAAGCTTTTGTAAAGACTCCCATCATGTCTACATAGTGACTAGGTCTCATGAATAATGACACAGAAATTAAATGTAAATATATCATTCTTAACTGTTTCATGAATATGATACAAAATATCAATCAAAAATGTTTATCACTAACCTAAGGATTTGAATTAATGAAATAATTAAACTGTTTCAATTTTATACAAAATTCATAAAAGTCTCATGAAGAATTCGTTAGAAAAATATTATTCATTGAATGTAAGCCCCATAAAAATTTCGTTAGGTATATAATATTCATTGAATGATACACGAATAAAGTTACACAAATAATCTCATTGAAAACTTGTAACTTGAATATTACCTCAAAATATTAGAAAATTAGTTTAATTTACAAACAAGCTATAGATGTTTTTGTGACTTGGTATTGAGTTATTTGTATACATTTTAATTGGGAGTTTCAACTACAGTTTGCAGAATAGGTAGTGAGAAGAAAATTATTTTTTACAACTGTAAATGTTTAGAATTTGACCGTGAAGTGTTCTTAAGTGCTCAAAAATGGCCGTTGGAATTTGTTTCTGTCTTTTAATACACACAGAACTTGTCCAACAAGCTAGCTGCACTCCAATAAATTCTAACGCAATATTGTCTCATTTTTCTCAGCATAAAGGCATAATTTATGTACTTTTCAGCAAACATTTGAGTTTAACTCCCACGCAAAACAGCCCACACTCACACAACACACTTATTGAACTACTAATGATGTATGGCCTGCGTGTGAACAGAGAGTACCTACACAAAATTCGTGGTCTTACGTGTGTACATACAAATTGAGAAGATCTTTTTGTCATAAAGGTGTCCATAATTTAATGTTTCTTAAATTAGCAGAAAATATCTTTAGGGTGCCCATATCGCAAAATAATTTTTTAAAATGTTATCCAAGCTTGATAAAAGTTTTCGTAGTGCATTTTCCCAACTTAATTCCTGAATTTTATTTTAGTTGTCTGCTTTAAAAAAGCGTTACAAAGCAAATGCCCGAGCGTAGCAAGTTGCAGAATCTAACCTGAACTTGGAATTGAGAGAAAAGTTTAGCTCTATCACTCTTTAATTTCTGTATTTTGTGTTCTTTCGCTGTCACGTGTCCAAATACTTGTTTCATTACTTTTTCTCTTTCTTCAATATCTTTTCATTGCATTATTCAACAAATTGCCCACATTTTTTTTTCATGACCTTTTTTTCTGAAATTGCATATAAATTTAAAATGCACCACATATGCTATATTTTTGTTGCTCAGTAATGTTCGTCGTTGTTAATACTGTATTTCGTATTAGTTTCTCAATAACAAATGAAATAAAAGTTTAGAACTGTCCAAATAATTGTTTCCCCTCACTGTATGTCGCTGTTGTTTCTTTCATCTCAATAACATTTATTCTGAGATGTATTATGGAACCCACTCCTTTATTGCACCAGATAGACACCGAGTGTCCTGGACATCTATTTCCAAACTACTCACCAAGCAAAAGCATCACCACCAAGAAATCCAATTTGTAATAGTCATTGATATAGAAAACTGTTTAGTAAGTCTCAATGCTACTTAAGACTTAGACTTATGACTGCAATGCAATGAATTTAGATAGCGTTTCACATTATTGGCACAAACATGATAAATCACTCGTATGGTAATACTTTATTTGTGTCTTTTCATACCTGCTAATTATTTCAAATATTCACTTATACACTCAGTAAGACATTCGTGTCCAATGAATAAATAACCGAAATCATAGCATAAACTTATGAGTACACATATCTTGGTCCTCAGGGAGTAATAAAACTTTCCCAAGAGCTTTTGAATTGTCCAAATTTAAAATAGAAGAAAGAGATAAGTACAGGCGACACAAGAATCACTGGCCAGCAACACAAGTGCGTAGAGTGCAGGTGGCCCTAGCGAACCTGATGAGATTTAGATGCAAATGGAATCTCATGGAAATCTACAGGAAATAGAGCGACTGTATTTTTTCTTTGATGATTTGGTTTAATTCGCTCCAGTTGATATTCATTTCAGGTCTCTGTGAATGAGACACTCGAGACTATATCAGTGGGACCAATTAAAGCTGTCGCGAATCTTAACTGATTGAGTTACGGAGAGCAGCTAGACTAGGACGATTCAAAATCTTCTGTATGTCAGAGTGTCATCTCTTTTAGACGAAATTTCAAATGTAAATTCTCTTGGTAGCTTTAAATCATGAAAAGCACCAACACAAAAAATAGGCACAAGTTTATTTCCGCAAATCTTTGCAAACTATTCAGGGGTGCAGTCGACTTTTTCTCTTCTCCAAAGGAAAACGTCATAATCAGCAGTCTAAAATTTACAATATTATCAATCATTCATATGAAAATTTTTGTGGTTTATTCTAATACATCGCTCCATCATTTTTTTATTAAGACAACTAATCTTTAAATCTTACTGAATAGTCGAAGTTTGAAGTCGAGCAACTGATCTAAACTCATTTTTGAATTTATTTCGCTTAGTTTTATTTCAAACTAAACAGTGGTCGCAGTTGCTTTCTCAGTTGCTTTTGTTTAAACTCAAAAATCCAGGGAGAAAAAGAAGATTTTGCTATTCACTATAACAATCGCAGAGCAAACTTTGTTTGGGACTTAGAAGATACATTGTCTATGTAGAAAACGGCTCATATTCATCACAGACAGCCACCTGAGCGAAGTCATGTGATTGAGTGAGTAGGAATGAACAAGACAACAAATGAGCTGGTCTTAACATTCTTAAACACTTAGTGAAACTGAAAGAAAAGGAAAATTGAAGATAAAGGGGAAATGAGCTAACCATAGATAGAGATTTGATCATTGATTTTGATCATCTTGGCTGATAAATGAACTGAAGATTATTTAGAAAGCATGCAACGTAATTCTTCTATCAACATAATGCAAAGCTCCAAACAGATTACTAATACATGTTTTCAACACCTTTCATCGTGTAGAATTGAAGAAATTACTTATCATAGGAAACTTTGTAAAATATGCTTGTCATATTTTGTCTGTATCTCAAACTACGAATATATATATATATACTTTTTATTCAGTGTAGACTAACATGGGCTTCCAAGTCAAACTTTCCATGTTTCGTCCTATTTTTAGTACACTTCGAAAATTTAGTCATTAAAAATCGTCCGTTTAACTTTAAAAATAGTTCATGGAATAAAAGAGTAAATTTTTTCCATTCCACCATCCTACAGTACCTCACCACTTCAAATCAATTTACTCACGTGGGTCTGAAATTCATTCACTGCAAACACAAGCAATTGTTTGCAATTGTTATTTCTTCACTGTTTAAAGCAATGAACAGTAACCTCGGAATGTTCTATTGTCTTCGAGGTCATGTTCGTTGTAGGCAGTACTCAGGAGTTAAACATGATTTTTATTTAGGAGCCTCTGCAGAGGGAGCAGCTCGTAAATGTATGTTTTAAAGTATATAAATCGAAAAGAAACGGACAATTTTTAAGTTAATGACATTGAAGTCATCATTGAATTCAGAAATGAAATAAAAAATACCTCGGTAACACAAGAAATGTTTTGTTAGTTTAGTTTAGTTTCAAAGTAAAGATGTTGACCTAGTTAACATGTGCGTGTGTCTGTATTTTGTATCACATCGTATATTTCGTGGTTCAATTTACAACTGCCGTTTTTCAGCATTGGCTCATTTAGATGGATCTCGCTGTCGTTATTTCATATTAATTTGATTTAAAGTTGAGATCAAAGTGAGCAGCTCTAGCCTCTCAATTGCTAATTAGCGACGCAACTCTTGACACCGATGAGCGGTCAGAGCTTGCATCACTAAGAGTGTCTTTTAATGAAGAGTCTTAATATAGCCGGGAACTAGAATAAATAACTTACCATTCGAAATTTATCGTTCATGAAATTAAAGAATATTATTATCAACTTCTACATTGCTCAAATTTTTTTTTACAGAAACAGCACACCTTTACAAAAATAGTATAAGCAAGCTACAATTAATTTCCCCGCGCCAAGAAAACAATGAACTGAAAAAGCAATTTTCACTCTCCTGCCTCAGAAGTTGCTCGTGGCAACTGTGCCACAACTGCACACACATGCCACCTTTACCACAGCCAGCAAGCAACTGATCCAACTGAAGGCAGGAGCTTCGAGGGATAAGACCGTGACCCTCACGCTGGGTAGCACGTATACCTACATTGATAGCGAGCTTGTTCATGCAGTGACAGCTGTGCATGCTGGTGATCGTCAGCAGTATCAGCTAAGCGTAATGGCTACAATAAACTGTGGGAACAGTAGCAGTATTCACGTGAATTAACTCCAGAATTTAGCCTGTAGTTATAGGAACATTTCGAATATCCTGCTCTATTCAACCTGACTTTCTTTGAGCTGCTTATATGAAAATCGATTTATCTTGCATTGACATTTAAATGTTGCAGAGGTTAGCATGCATAACTTTCTAACGAGTACATGAAATAATTTTCTACCAGTCAGTATTTCCCGAGTATTTTCTGGCTTAACTTAACAATATTTTCTGTCCCTGTCAGGTTTCAGTATGCACGCCATGCTCTTACATGGATGAAATAATTTCATTTTCCCTCACATGTGTTAGATGTCATCATCACAAGTATCCCCTGTCAGATGTCATCATCACAAGTATCCCCTGTCAGATGTCATCATCACAAGTATCCCCTGTCAGATGTCATCATCACGAGTATCACCTGTCAGATGTCATCATCACAAATATCCCCTGTCAGATGTCATCATCACAAGTATCCCCTGTCAGATGTCATCATCACAAGTATCCCCTGTCAGATGTCATCATCACAAGTATCACCTGCAATGTTGTATTCAAAGAACAATTGATGGTTAGAAATATCGGTTACTACCACGCATCTGATATAATAAAGTACTCATTCAAGGTATAACACGCCCTCAACTTTAGCGGCCTGGGACTTGGATGGCAACCCAAACAATGGACTTAACGGCTCGTTAATATTCTGCTTTATTCTGTTGTATAATTCAAGAGTAATTAGCGTCAATTTATGTCAAACGGAGGTGTTTTACAAGGGTTTCTGTACAGCATTCATTCTTGCACACAGTACGATGGAACACTATGACGAGGTGATCTTGAAAATAAATGTGTGGTGTAGCTGCTTATACGTCATGGGTGTAGTAATGTAGATACACTGATGAAACTGCTAATTTGAAAACGTCAAATACGAAAGCACATGAAGAGGTTTTCTCACGGAAGATTTTTGTAATTTTGGCTGATATTCATGTCGGTATTTAACACTTTTGGTATATCAGGTATTGTGAGTGTGAGTTGTGAAATAGAATTCTGTGCAATAGTTTATAACAAAGTCAACGGTTCAAACCATGCAAAAATGAAACTGAGAAGGAACTTGCAATTAGTTTCACATATAAAATCCCACTCGAATAACTGCAGGAATGTAAGAACAGGAGAAAATAACTCAAAACACGGAGAAATACATATATTCAAGATCAATTAGCGTTAGATACCTTCAAGTTAATTCGAGCTCGGAAAATTATTTTAATCAAGGAATTTGTTTAACAACTAGGGATGTACATGTCAAGGTATGTTTATATAGATTGTAAATAGAAGTGAGGCATTTTGAAGTCTTGAAGCCGGTCTTATTGGTTTGGATGGTTGTTTCAGCGCCACTTCAAAATCAATTCGAAACAGACAATTGACTGGCATAGTTTGCTCATAATAAACGTTATTCAATTCTATCATAACAACTTTCAAATTATCTAAACTCTGAGATTTGAGACTACAGTTGGAATGCTCTCTCCGTACAAAATATTAGAACATAAACATGGACAGTTAGGTATGACTTCTAGAGTAAAAATACATTTAATTATTTTGATTATTTGCAACGACTCTAATAAATAAAGCACTAAGACAGTCAAAACTTCACCATCGTTATTACGAAAGATTATTGAGTTGACATTTAGTTTATAATCAGATTCACGCAGGAATAAGTTCATTTTGGAGCGTTTGTTGGTTTATGAACAGCATTTTATCTTTTTTCTGATATTCAAGTAGGAACATTGTTACCTGATTATCAGTTCATTTCATTTGCCTGAAACAATCATTCTCAGGACTATAATAAAATATTTTGAGATTACAAAATTGGACAAATATTTTCATAGTTCAATGTACTGTATTCATAATTTTCTCATAAGCATTTCTTAGAGCAGCTCTATGGATGTACGGGAAAGGTAAGCGCTTGCAACTATGAATGTGAAGTTTGGAGACCAGTTGACGGTGGTTGCGTGTTGTGCGAATAACACAACCGCAATATTCGAAAGCAGATTTTATTGCCAGAGTATTTATGAACGATAAAAGCAGCTCACAATGTTTCTAAGTTACATTTTCCTGTTATTTCTTAATGAACAGACGAGTATGAGGCATTGCAAAAGGCTTCAACACAGTGTTTGCTCTGCATTAAAAGTGCCCTGCGAGCCTAAAAATCAAATGTAATTACACCTTTAAATAAACACCAGCATCGCACTCACTTTTTAATCGTAAGCTTTAATCGAGTGAAATCTATTAGGCTAATTTATAATTGCATCTTGCTGCAACCCTTCGAAATGGAAAGTTTAGTATTATTTTTTAAATAAAAGAAAGCTTCCTCGTGCAAATGAAAAAGATATCAAAACGAGAAAGCTCGAATCGAAAAAAAGGAAAGAATCCTATCCTTGCACAGAACTTGTTCTACTGTCTGATCAAAGTTGCGGGATGTTCAGTTTGTAAACACAATTGCTGGGCTCCAGTTTATTCCACTTGTGGAAATGAAGGGCGAAATTCATCATTTCCTGAACCTGATGCAAGGCTGCGTCACCATTTTTTCAACTGATGATTTACGACATATAAAACGCTCTGAAAGAGGTCTTTCATGTACGCATTTGTTTCACTCGGAAGTTATTATGATTAGATATTAATTATTTACCTAATTCAAAATAATTGCATATGAAAGCATAGAGGTTGATTTCAAACCTAGGTCAGACGTGCATGAATTTTTCAGTTCATTCACACATGCTAAACTTTATGTGGATTTTATCGAGGATTCAGCATTTGTGTTCCAGTTGCCCAACTGTGCCTATACAAACTAATTTGTTAGAGTGGAATCCAGCAAATAGAGAAGTCAAACATCTGGTGTAATATAATGAAAAATAGCTTAGATCTAATAAGTAAAATCAGGAAGGGTGAATTATTCTGGAGCAGAGGGCATGCTTCACGGCCCTCGACCCTGTCGTTTACTTGAATATCCAAAACACGTACGAGTACAAGTTTGTCAATGGAGCTCACAAAATGACGATATGTCTCAACATTTACTTTTTACCATCATGATGACTTCATAAATGATACAAGTCGCTACTATGATGACTTCATAAATGATACAAGTCGTTACCATGACGACTTCATATCATTAAATCCCTGTTTCGAAATCAACTTCGTTCACCTTCACTACCTGAAACATTACTTCTAACACAAGCTCCTCAGGATCATCATATCCATGCCGTCTTTACAGCCGCTGTGACCTAAAGACTAAAATTTCATGGAAGGGAATTTAGGCTTTTTGAAGTGCTAAATTACACCCTCACACTTGCTGCAAGGGACGCTAATGAGATACGGAAGTCGAGCATCGGGATTACGCTTGAAGTGAAAATTTGTGCTGCTGTGTGCAACTCTCCGGCATTCCGAAAAGATGGATGCCAAGTCGAGTGAAATGCATGCATCAAAGCCCCATGTACGGGATTGATGCGAATGCGATTTAAGACACAAGGAAAAAGATCACTGTGACACTCGCAGGTCAGGTTTCAGTGTTCACATCAGGTTTCAGTGTTCACAACTTGAACCTGAAAGACTGAAGCGCTAGTGTGTCTCTTTGACTGTTGGACGATCACTTGGAAAGAGATATGAGATGTGTTTGAGTGTTAACAGAAATGTTAATTTTAATATTAACCTCTTGCTACTTTGCAACCTTGTAAATGCGAGTCCAGATGCGCAGTAACAAGGTAACAATAATACTTGAATACTCGGTAGTTTCTGACTTGTTACATCAATTCTTACATACCTTACAACTTGTTGTTAATTAAATGCTTAGGATCTGTAGTTTATGCTTTTTAGTTGTCATTCTATTGCGAGACACATTACGAAAATATCAACAAAGTATACTTATCGTTTTACTATTAAGTTTATTCCAATAAATGCACACTGTGAAGTAAATTGAGTCTTTTATTTTTTACTTCAGAGCACTGCATAATTACTACCTTTAAAACAATCATTTAAAATCAACGTTTGGTAATTTTATACTAATTTCCTCTAATGTTATCATTTGCATAATAGTATGAATATCGGGATTTTTATTTCCTTGGTCAGTAAACTTGTTATGAGTTACAACCACAACATAAATAATGATTTAAACTGGCAATTTTCTCACTTTAGTTTTGATTCCAGGAGATCATGTTTATGATTGGATTTTCTTCAATATCACTGATAATCATAACAAGCGTTTTTTGGAAAACTTTGAGCAGTGCTAAAATGAAAATTTAGAGTCTGGTAACAGTTGACACACCGTATTACGAGCTTATTTTCATTTTCCCACTTTATACCTTCGGATTTATTTGAACTATTTTCAGTGTTATCTGTTGCTAAAACTCAGTCACGTTAAAGTGACAGAATGCCACAAATGTTGACGCCAGAAGCACAGAATAACTGAATTTACTTTAACAGTTACAGAATGCTACAAATTTACTTTAACACTGACAGAAGAGCAGTAATATTCAAAATGAAGGGGACAGAATAATGTGGATACTTATATTAATACTAACGAAAAGGCAGGAATAATCATCTTACAGTAACAGAATAGCAGTAATTATTATGATAAAGTGATGCAATGGCAGTTTTAATTGTGTTTCTGGTTCTTTATTCATGATTATAACAGTAATTGACACATAAACTGGAAATAATTATCTGCAAGTGAGGGCTTATGTTCTTTGAATTACATTTCATGTTTGTATAGGTTAGCTACTCCGAATCATCTACGACTTGCGGTGTGACATGCACCGGATTTTATGTTTTATCTTCATCACTTTTCTTTCACTAAGGTTGTTGAAGTAGACTCAATAGAATTAATTACGAGCTTAGACTTTTAAACGTCTTCATATACAACTTACCATATTTCTGTAATACATTTATTTTATTTTCTTGCAGACGTCATTATTTATTTTTACCAACCATCATCTTCTCTCCACAAACAGGTTTCACGCTTTAAAGATCTACCGTACATAAAAACTTAATCTACGAGCTCATTTCGTGAGTTCGAGCATAATCATGCTCAAAACATCACTATGTAGACCTAGCGTGCACATAAACGTATGCAATAACAGTAACATGTAGACCTAACTTGCGCACAAACTAACTCTATGAGATATCCATGTAGACCTAGCATATACACAACCTAATTTTATAAGATTACCATGTATGTATCCCTAGCTCAAGCATAAACCTACGTTGTATTATACTGCAGCTCATTTCTATCGCAGCGGCCATAAGCAGTGAATCATAGAGGCACGTAAATCTTCACCTTTCTCTTGGCCTAAGCCCGCAATTGGTGAGAGCAGGTCCAAAACAACTGCCGGGCTCTTGGGAGGAATAAGTTAAAACGCACTGGCCTCTTGGTGTAGTTGCATGCATGTCTTCATGCCCTTTGATGAAGGACCCGCATTCTATGAATGTTGCTTCGTTACCTTGAAGTTTCGTATTCCAGTCTGGCCTCGCGCAGCTCTGAAAATATTTATTTCTCAGTTTGATGAAAAGTTTCATCGCGTGCCTTAGGCAGAGACGTTTTGGGGAGCAAGAGATATTTTGGCATGCTGTCCAATAACATTAAATGCTGATATTGAATCTGTAAGTGAATGGTGTTTTTAACCGAGTGAACCGCTTTTGACTAGTGACTAATGCTAAACAAAAAAGTTCTAACCTACTGGAAGTACTTCTTTTGGTGATGAGTTCGTAATGATTTTTATCTCAGTGAAACTTGAGGTCAGGTTACCGTCCGAGTTTCAAAGAAATCCAGTGTTTTTAAATGATGACTCGTGATCTAAAGGAAATATTTGTTTCTTACTGGAAGTTGCGTCAAGTTACAACTGAGCTACACTATAAGAGAGCGAAATTCCTATTTGCATCAGTTAAATATTTCAATCATTCATCACGGTTACCTGAAGAGCAATACCGACAGGTGTGCGGTAATCCATCACACTAATAAAGCCATCGTCTATGTAATGCTGTTCCCGAATTAAATACATTTTTCGATTCTTCAATACCAATATTACAATCTCGTAAACGTCTACCACAATCAAATGTGGAATAAAGTTCAAATTTATCGGTTATTTCTTTCTTCTAACAATTAATTCTTATCAAATGGTACTTGAAGATTGTACTGAAAGCACCAGTTTGACAAAGGAGCCTAGTAGTTCACTCAACGAGAACATATTCAACTGCAATGTAATCACGGTCGTAGTGCCCCAACATACCTTGCCATATTTTATGCATAACCTCGAGGCAAACTTCTCACAGCAGCAGGTCCGTCGTTGCAGCTCTAAACTGAGGTCATCTTTCGTAGGTTTGGATTGTGTGGCAGTTAGAGATTTCTGTTATACTTTGTTGCTGGCTCTCGCATTTCAGTTAGAGACTGCAGTTATGTTTTCTTGCTGGGTCCCGTGTTTAAGTTAGATCCTACCGTTAAAATTGGTTTTGGGTCTTGTAAAGCAATCACAGACCTGCTCTATTTTGTTTCTGGGTTCCTTAGGGCAGTCAAAGACTGCTGTTATATTTTGTTGCTGGGTGTCGTATTTCAGTTATAAACTGCTCCTATGTCTTGTTCTCAGTACCAGCGTTGTAGTTGGAGACTGCTTGCATGTATTGCTTTTGGGCTGAGCATTGCCGTAAAAGTTTGCTGCTATCTCTTATACTTGGTCCAACGTGGCAGACCGTGATTATGTTTCTCCTACAGTTGTGTCCATTCTCTGCATGCAGGTTGACAAATAGCAGGAGATTCCTTACATTATTCTTTGTTTCGTCGCCAGCAAAAGTTAATTTTGGACACTCGTTCTCCAAGGCGTGTACGTGGCTGAGCCTGACACACTGTTACTCACCTTAAATAAGTCACAGCATTTACATCCGTAAAATGTAAATCTGCTGCGAATTTTTATTGCAGGGCGAAAACATGAGCAATGTTTTCCAAGTTAACTTGAAGTAGAAATGATTCGTGATTGATTGATATGAGCTCAGTAGTTCATGGCTTAGTGATCTGAAGAGGGTCTTACCTAATGTGCATTTTTCTCTTGAAATTACTTTATTTCTACATTGTGAGTGAATTGAAACATTGCAATTTATTTTAAGCTAACTATTTTTCAATTAAAATATTACGTGTGAATAGTTGGAACCTAATTCATCGTTATCAATAAACTCAGAAAACAATCAATAATGAACTAGGTTTAAATTTTGAATTATTGTGAAATTCATGATCATTTAAAAAAAATTAGAATGACGTCATAGAGAAACAGTTTAGGCACACAAATCGATCTCTAATTAATATTTGTAGGCAAATAATGAAGATAAACGATTGTTCATGTATACGAGTGCATACTGACTGCCACATCTATGCAGTATTCAGAATCCTTGAGTTTTCGTGCGCAATTTTGAGTTGCACTTTTTGAGTGTTTATTCATGCATGAAATGAAGTTATCCTCATCAGGCGTATGGTTTGTGTTCGTACATAGTTATTCACTGGCAAAATTTGGTTAAAAAAAAATTTCATAGATTTGATATTTTCTAATTTTAACGATTTGCCTCTTATTTAAAATTCATAGTTATAATTATGAACAGTTCTGTTCAAAATGATTATTTATTATCATTTTTTGGCGATATGAAGAATGGTAAGTTCGAAAGTAAATAAAACTAGGAAATTTACACTTTCTTGTCTAGCATTTCCATTATTCATAATTTTTTGTGTGAAAGTAGCACCTTGTATGTTTAACACTGAACTTATAAGACACTGGAGCGGACTCAAGACATGCATTTAGGGACACAAGTATAAGCATTCGAGTCTAGTAATGGCCTGGACAGAACACGCTACCGCTAGCATTGAGTTCTGTCTACTGAGTGACGTGTGTGTAGAGAATATCAGACCTGGGAAAATTACAGGTCCTTGTATTGAACAGAATGCTTATAACATCTAATCATTGTTAACTAAGAAGATAATGTAAGGCCATAAAACAACAGCTTCTGTGGCCCTACTAGAGGGAAATTTTTGGCACAGTAAATGGTTCAGGTCTGTTTTTAGAACTCATGACGCATTTCGTGTTTGATTCATTTACTATGAACGTATTTGTATCAGCTGTTCAACCCTCAAACCCTCAGTGAAAACTGTACTTCTAAAATACCATGACATGATTCAGGTATTGACGTGATTACTTTTGCGCAATCTAGTGAATAAGACGACAAGCAAAGCCAAACGAAATTAACAACCTAATTATAAATCCTTTAATTTAAGATGAAATATTTGAGTACATTGTAGCATATTTTCTTCAATGATTTACAATAAATTCGTAAGGCTGCTTGAAAAGAGCTTTTAGCATCGCACATTTCAGCAGCTTTTACCTTGCAAACTGCTCATGAGGCTTAGAAAGGCGTTCAAGCATTTCGGAGCGTAAACACAGCGTAGTGTTTAGGCGCAGGCGACTTTCAATTTCACAGAACACAAGCCCCAAAAAATGGAATATGGTAAAATGGCCTCGAGATTGAAGGAGCTTCCGCTCCTGCACGATAACAGAAAGCCTGAAAGTTGAAGGGCCATGTGTGTCTGCTGCGCTTCACAAAAACAATGAAAAAACGTGACAAGGAGCCAGAAGTACGACCCACGACACTGCTGAAGACAAGTCGTATTGAATTTAATATATCTTGAAATATATGAACATTTTTACTTAAACATACCATTACTCTACTTCCTTACTGTTAACTGAAAATGAATCGATCGAAACAAGTCCTAACTGACTAGTCTATGCAATTATCTCTGAGAGCGCTGCTTTTACTAAAATGTGTCTCATTATTTTTGACTGTTGTAAAACTCTTTTTAGCAACAGTTAATTTGAATTGTGCACAGCTCAAGAAAGTAAGAAATCTATTTAGAATTCAGCAAACAATAAAAATTATTCAGCAACAATTATTATTCAATTCAGCAATAATTCAGCAAACAATACGACGACATTAGCAACAAAGATTAATTGTAGATGTCGAGCTATAATAAATGTTGTCAGAATTTCATCGTTAACAGATGCTGCTTATACGAAATTCATTTGTTATACAATTTAGTGTACCCGTTATAATACAGTTATTAATACTTATAGGGGCATTGAAATGAGCAGGACTTTGGTGCACGTAGTTGAGTGCTTGTTCAAGAAGGTATTGGTTGTGCATTTTCCGTCGCTTAAAATATTTTTCAGTGGTTGATTATCATCTTTCATACGAAAACGGGTTGAAAATCTTTGAGTTTATTTTACAGTTGTTTTCACATTTGTAGCCCGGGCCTGATGTCCATGTGAGTAAAAACACGGTTTGAGAAATAAATGTCACTTTCAAATCTTCAGCGTTTGCTCCAGAAAATTATAGAAACCTCACAACTCGCATGGCTGTCGCAATAACTCTCAACGCACACTAATATTTGTTCAAACAATGGAATAGTAGACGAAAGTCCTAAACAAACGTGGTTTGTGGGCTCTGATAAGTTTAATAAGAGGGCTGTGAATGTTACAATGGAAGCTACAGTGCATCACCAGATCACACTACAATCATAAATTCAGTGGCCGTCAGAGCGGCAGCACGACAATGCTTCACGAGATGCTGCAGTAGCATAAGGCTGTGGTTCCTAAATCCCGGGCCTTGGACCGGTACTGGTCCGTGGATCAAGTGGTACCGGCCAGCACAAGAAACATTTAATTATTTAAATTTTATTTACTGCAATGTATTTCTTTCGGGATTGTGCGACTTTCCATGGCCGAGAAGTTAACCGGGAGGCGAGCAGCTGCGAGCACGCAAAATTATCAATCCCTCCCACAGCGGGGTAGAATTATTCAACGTTGTTCAGTACGCAGCGAAAAAAAGGTTGGGGACGACTGGCATAAGGTATGAGATAAACACAGCAGACACCACAAAAGGAAACGCTATATTCCTGCCTCCTACGAGCCACGGTCTCCCGCACAACATGAGTAGACCACGGAACACGTGTCCGTCCCCACAACCTTTACATGCGTACCTGACCACCACCAGCACCAGCACTGGTCTTGTGTCCACAAGAATCACAAAGTTCGTTACGACCACCAATCGAAAGGACTGCCCTTTCACTCTGAAAACGAGCAAACACTCTACGTGCAAGAACTCCAGACCTCAAGCACTCCAACGCTCAAGTTCCCAACGTTGAGAAGCTGCATAAAAGACGAAGGTAATTGGGTCAATACTATCTAGCGTACACTAATACAAAGTTTGTACACCTTGCATGCGTTTGCCTCCTCTTGAGTATGTACATTCCTCATGAAGAACATCATAAAAGCTTTTGATCGCTTCTCTTCTACGACAATCAGCTGCGTCGTAGCACCAGAGTGGCAGCAGCTACCTGCACTTCAGACTCCCGTCCACTCACAAGAATTTAACCAAAAAAAAGCATTGCTTGTGCTCGGTTTTGACTAGCCTTGTATAAAGAGTTACTTTTTTCAAAAGGAATTGAAGCCATGCCATGAAGTAATATCATTCTGACCATTCATTGATGTCATTTTTTCAACTGCAGCGAATTCAAACTTAAAAAATTTCAAAAGTCAAACGTATTTTAAAAAATTTAAAATACATTACGGTAATCAGCAATTTTTTTTAAATTTGTACGTGTAATGTCGAATTTGTCTTTTTGTTTTGCAAACGGATCAAAATAAAGCTCAACTTTATACGTATAACTAAGACTTATGACAGTAAATTTGCCTAACCGACAATTTTTCACTGATAAACGTTGCACTCTCCAAAGAGCAAAAGGAGAGTGCAAAATTTGTATGAATGACCAAAAAATCACTGCTGTAGAATTTCTAAAAAAGAGTATAAGAAACATTCAGTCTCGATGCAGACTCGAATTATTCTAGCTAAATAAAAGATTATACATATATTTAAACACGGGTGCAGATAGGAAAACATGTAGAACAGGAGGGAGGGTGGGAGGTAGGCCAGAAAGCTTAAAGAGAGCTGTATATCTGACAGCAGGGTCAGCAGTAGCGGTTGCTGGAGCTAGGGGAGAATCTTAAGCAGGCTGTCTTGAGCTCCTTCTTACCTTCTGTACGGGCGTGGGCGAGGCCTGAGGGAAGGGCTGTGGGTGACCGTGGTATATAAACTTGAATGTATTATGTGTCTATTTGTTTAATGAGTGAGAATTATATTGAAAGGCCTTTTATCTCCTAATTTGGAAAGTAGCTGGGTTGAGGAAACTGAATGTAACAAATTGAGAATCTTAGCATGATGTTCATTTCAAAAACCATGAGTATAGTGAAGAAAGTTACTTAGAGGTCGAGTATATCGTACCAATGATAGAGATGACAACTATACGAGATAGAATAAAACTAGCCATTTTGGTCGTAACAACCATCCTTAATATATGTATAAAGAATAAATATGTGAAGTATTAAGAAGAATAACACTTCTTTTTTCACAAAATATAAAATTGAAACTTGCGGGGCGATGGCCCACTTGTTTTCATTCAATACAAGATTATCACGTATAGCTCACAAAAACCTTAAAATGACATGCGAAAGAAGCAATCACTTAAGATAAACGTACAGTTATGCTTCCCAGTTCTCCTGCTGACGATGTCATGCAATAACAATGTTAATCAGCACTAGTCTGAGCTTGTGTAGCTTTCTGGTACTTCATAGCAGCCAAGGAGTATCCAAGTCTGGCTTGAGTCAACACCGTTGCTAATACGCTGTCTCAATCTCTCGCTAAAAAAAAGTTTCGCAGAAAGCGTGATTTAACGAACATTATTTTCTGGCTGCATAAACATGAACTCCTGCATCTTTCAAAAATTTAAATAACAACTGTTTCCAAACCATGTGTAATAACAAGCAAATGCAAATACATCAGCAGTTGATACTGAAGCCCATGTCAGTTTACTGCTTCAAATCAGCATTTCTTACAAATTAATGTAATGATGAACATGATATTCTTTGGTAAATATTCCCTGTGGACATGAGCCAATCCTCACCCACTGCTTCTGAGGGCCCGTATTTTAGAGCAAAAATTTATTTTCATTTGTCATATCTGCCGAGTTCACTTTGGAGTAACGCATATTTTATAGCACCATAAAATCAAAATTCTTTCCGTTTCAAGAAAAGAAAGCCTTGGCTCAAGACGGACCTCGAAGTTACGAGGTCTCGGTTTACTGCTGCATTTTGGTGCTCTTCGTTGGGTGAACTTCTTGAGTCTTTAGGACCAAGACTTTTTCTCTATCTTCAAGTTCAAAAAAAATTTTAACGATTTTTTTTGTCCAAGAAAGTGTTGGCAAAATTTAAGCACGTTAAAAGATGATGTAGCTTGTGAAGATGCGTCCGTCTTGGTCTTCGTCCATGCAAGCAATTGCAATATACAAATGACAATGTAACTTTAAATTGTATTAGTTCTTACGCTGATACCATCAGTACCCAAGTCATTGGTCGTATGTTTCAGCACAACTCTTCATTTAATATTAACGTCGGAATATAGTTTACACTCAGCTAGTGGTGACAATATGGACAGTCTTCCACGCCAGGCACAGTAGCTGTCTTACAAAACTTTTTAAACTTCTTGATGGAATATTGTACTGTAGATCTAAGGATAACGAAGTATTTTGAGAAGTTCTGTAACTATTACTGGATTTGTGAGAGTCAATAATCGTTTGCCTCAAACCATCGCTGAACTCTTTCGTTATAATCACAGCAAGAAGGTTAGGACAAAAGAGTTCAGCGACGAACATTCAGTTTTAAAAGAAACTAAAAGTACTGAACATTGGGGGTCCATAAAAAGTTTTATAGATAACTATATATACCTACATGTTAATAACAGTGTATTTACTTACAGCGGAAGTACCTAGTGATTACATAATACATATGTTGTGCTTACGATGATATGGCTTATGGTTGCATAAGCGTCTTCATTATATAAAATTGAGTCAAAGTCTCAGTTTAGGGAAAAGTAATAAGCATGCAAACAAATATAACTCCTACGCTGAAGCATCCTAACAAAGTTCATACATGTGATTGCAAAACACCCAACCCATGATGAAGAAAAAATCTGTAATTTTTAGACAATTTCTGTTCATTTTGCTAAATAATTCCTCAAAGGGCCCACTCTTATTAGTATTGTTTTTTCTTAAACGTTTGATTGGACGCCAGTCATGCACTACACATAGCCTACAGTTGAACTTCACGAGAGGATGCTGACGTTGATTGACTTCTCGTAATCTTTGGCAAATTTTTATTAGCATTCTCCTCTGTATAAGAATGATGTATTAATAATTAAAATAGTCCAAAACCACGTAAAACATTGATTCTCCAACTGGGGACTGCGATCCTTTGGGGGCCCGTGACAGCTCATTCATCATAACATGTGTATACAATATATTCATCATAACATGTGTATACAATATATTTATCATAACATGTGTATACAATATATTTATCATAACATGTGTATACAATATATTCATCATAACATGTGTATAAAGTATATTCACCATAACATGTGCATAAAGTATATTCATCATAACATGTGCATAAAGTATATTCATCATAACATGTGCATAAAGTATATTCATCATAACATGAGCATAAAGTATATTCACCATAACATGTGCATAAAGTATATTCATCATAACATGCGTATAAAGTATATTCACCATAACATGTGCATAAAGTATATTTATCATAACATGTGCATAAAGTATATTCATCATAATATGTATTTATTCCTCCAGAGGACCCTGATTTGAAAAAAAACATTTTGTAGGGGACCGCCTGGTAAAATAATTTTGATAGTTTGGGAACCAATGAAATCAAGGAAATTTTTCCTACTTATAAATTACAGCAAGCTGCTCAAAATACTTTATTGCACTTAATTAACTATGATTTTGTTCGTGATATAATAAAATCCGGTGTTGTACAAGGTACCTCAAATTTAAAGTTCATTTATTTTCATTTTTCATAAAATACTTTCATTTTATTTTTCATACTTTATTTGCCGTTCATACCTCATGAATTAATTCCCTTTTATTTCCCGTGAATTCATTTCTTGGTAGTTATTTTAAGAAGTCACATGACCAGCTTTTATTTATCAATTTCAAAGAACAAAGACTTGATCGTCAAACTATTTCCCAAAATAAATGAAATGGCATGATCTTCGTTTTTTTATCATTGACGCGCTGTCGTACATTGAGTGTTGCATTCAACTGCTCTGACATTCGCTAAGGTTCTATGCTTCCAGGCCCAGCATTCTCTTCGTTTCTAAACTAGTCAGAAAGTGCACAAGTGACTTGATGCGATTCGGACTGTCGGAATAATTCTGTGCAAATTGTGAAGGCGCAGGGCAAACTGACCACAACGGTTGTGTAGGCTGGGCAAGCATTGGGGCACTACTGCAGCGTCCACCATTTCACAGAGCCTCAACACACACCTGACGCACAGCGCAATAGTTAACATTGCGTCGAAGTAAATGCAATAACAAAGAGCTTCCACTGATCCCAAAGCGTATCAAAGTTACGGTGACTCAAATGTCATTTTCAAAAAGGAATGAATGCTTTATTCGAGGAATGTACGACCAATTAGAAGAGTTTTACCTAAATTAAGTTTTACGTTTAATGTTTGAAAATCATTAATTTTTACGAGTTCCTCTTGAATTTTTATCGGTCATGGTACGTAAGAAAATATTACACAATATTGAAGCAAAGCTAACGTTTAAAGAGTAATGTTGAGTACCATAGTGAGCATTTTGTTTTATAATTTGATTTAGTATTCCACATAAACGCAAGGATATTCAAATGTCAAGTTCAGTCATTGTGAAACAGCACACAAATTATAAAACCTAACCAACTCAACAATAGAAAACGTATAAAGAATGAGGAAGTTTTTCTATTTCAATATATTTTTCAGGCTTAGAAAATTAACTCGAAGAAACAGTCTCAGACAAGCCTGAGTCTCAGTCTCAGTCTCAGCTGAAAATGAGAATAGCCACAAGCTAAAATTAACACAAAAGAATGATTTATTTTTATTTGAATACAGAGTATATATTCTTACTTGTATAAACTTATGAAGAGTGACTTTGTCATTCTGTTCCTTTTCTAGTCATGCGTTAACTATTCACATTGTTCCTCATAATGCACTCGACTTGTAGAAACGAAATTTTAAATCTTATTCATGATCCATAAAATTTTTTTACAAAAGATTCACGTTGAAGAATGTGATCAACTTTTTAAATTGAAAAGTAAACCACGCAAGCCTCAAATTTCATCGTGAATTGAAATGTTTTTTACTTTAAAAATACATCTTCACTAAATTCTTAGTGACTCTCACAGTGAGGAAACATGCTCAATAATCCATTATTCATGAAATACTATGGAAATCGTGGTTCAAAAGAAGTTTATTACAACGTACGTTTGAAAATGTAGTCCGTGTTCCAGGGTGCACACATGTGTTATTGAGCAAGCTCATAGGAAAGTTAATGAGTCATGCTGATAGCAAGTCACTGTGACGATAACTAAGCAATTCATCAAAAAGCATACTGTACATGATCCTAGTGAGGGAGCATCACTTGGATGAACCTAAAGCTCTGGTTTACAGTCTTGTTGGAGTTGCGTACGTCACGAACATAGCAGTAATAGTAGAAACTGCAGTGATAGTGGTAATAGTAGAAACTACAATGATAGTAGTGATGGTAGAAACTGCAGTGGTAGTAGTAATAGTAGAAACTACAGTGATAGTAGTAATAGTAGAAACTGCAGTGATAGTAGTGATAGTAGAAACTGCAGTGATAGTAGTAATAGTAGAAACTGCAGTGGTAGTAATAGTAGAAACTACAGTGATAGTAGTAATAGTAGAAACTACAGTGATAGTAGTAATAGTAGAAACTGCAGTGGTAGTAATAGTAGAAACTACAGTGATAGTAGTAATAGTAGAAACTACAATGATAGTAGTGATGGTAGAAACTGCAGTGGTAGTAGTAATAGTAGAAACTACAGTGATAGTAGTAA
>VCRD01000327.1:332589-344359 GCA_006783055.1 Trinorchestia longiramus | reverse complement strand
TTACCGGACCACAGTATACAGGGTGTCTCAGTGTTACAGGACCACAGTATACAGGGTGTCTCAGTGTTACGGGACCACAGCATACAGGGTGTCCCAGAATTGCATGACCACATTATACAGGGTGTCCCAGTGTTGCTCTACCACAGTATACAGGGTGTCCCAGTGTTGCTCTACCACAGTATACAGGGTGTCCCAGTGTTGCTCTACCACAGTATACAGGGTGTCCCAGCGTTACAGGACGCATAAACAAAAAGACACAACTCAAAAATTGAGTTTAGAGTTGTTAATGTGGTATCCACAATACAATCTAGTACTAAGAATGACCGTCGTGTGTTTATATATTTATTTATATGTTTCGTGTAACGCTCTTAAGAATAGATATGAAGTAATTAGCACTGGCGGTCTTGGTTTCAGTTCACTGGTAAATTAATAAACTCATTTTCGCTGTACAAGTGCACTATAATAAGTCACTTTCAAAAAAAATAGAGAGATCCAGAGCCTTATATACTCGAGTCCGTATCGTGGATAGGGAGTTCGGCGGGGTATTGCATATTACAATATACATACACAAGCTCGCAGTTGCTTTCAGTAATGCTGAATTTCTGTATCTAGGATATGACACGAATGGCTATAACTACTTCTATTGCTGCTCAAAAATACTGTATTCTGTTTATTATACACTAGATTTGTCATCATTTTCTATGGTGCGGGTACACTAGTGCTTAAAATAATGCAACTGTTGATGCATAGCTGGGTCATAAAAGCACATGAATGTTTAAGAGTTAAGGTTAACTATTTGAAAAAAATAGTCATTAAAAATAGACATTGTAATCTAATTAAAGAGTTTTCATTTGTTGTACATATGTGCATTCATTTTTTATTGTAACACCAAAACTTTTTGAGTTATACATAGTTCTTTTGGGGTCCTGTAACACTGGATAACCTGTATGTACTTGTTCAATTCACTCTATTTGATATGCTCTGTCGAGAGAACTTACTATTTATTTTTTTGTGTAATTTTTTCCCTGAATGTCTGATAATTTACTGAAGGCTTAAATCTTTCTGTTTGCTATATTCCCTCAAGAATTATTCTTAACTAGACAGTTCCCGTGAAAATTGCACGATTTAGATTTGAGTTAATTGAAATTATTATAAAGATTAATGCATTAAAGATTTATAACGAATTATTGTGTTTTAAATAAATACGTTTCATTATTATATACAGAACTTTTATTTTATATCTTATCTACTGATAACATGGCTGAGATAGTACTCGTTCAAATTCCTTGGTTTAAAAGGGATTAAATTAAGGACCTATGAAATATTTTCAATTTTCAGTTCTACCCCTGGTACTATCGTAATCTGAATATTTTTCATGAATATATATGCAGAACTTTCATTCTGTATCTTATCTACCGATAACATGGCCGTGCAAGAGAAGAAAGCTAATAACAGAAAAATTGAGTATTTTATAGTGCTCCGACGCCTTTGGTATCTACAATACAATGCTTATAATATATGCATACCCGTTCTCATTTCAGTTCAATAATTTTTCTTTAATAATAGATAGGAAGTATTGGGACAGACACACACAGATAGAGATATGGAGATACATTGTCGATTATATAGAGTGGCCCATAAGTAAGGTACCTTTTTCAAATTATTATAGCTATAAAACTAAAAATGGTAAAAAAATTTGGTTCACTCAGAATGATAGAAGAAATTTCAAAGTTTAATATAAGTTTGTAAATGAAATAATAAAATACGTTTAACTATGGAATACAATATTTTTTAAATGATCTCCATTATTAGTCAAACAATGGCGTACTCTTTCAACGGTGCTGTTCATAACTTTCCTTGATGTCTCTGGTGAAATGTTGTTGATCTGTTGAATGTTGAATGGATTGAATCTGTTGAATGATTGAAAATTGAATTTTAATGGATGATAGTTTAGATCTCTTACCAAAATACGTTGCAGTGAGGTACGTGACATTCTCAGTTGAATTGAACGTCTCCTAGTTGACGTTTTGGGCCGATCAGCAACACTCGTTGCAACAAGCTGAATTGAAGCACCAGTTGGTATGGTCCGTGGCCTGCCACAACGTTGTCTGTCTGCTGTTGTCCCAGTTTCTTTAAATTTCAATATCAGTTTTTTATGCACATCTTCGAAGGACTTCTTTCAATACCGTCAATATTCCTGTAATTCCTCTGAACTGCAGTAACCGAACAATTACATCGGAAGTAAAGTTCCATTATTTTTGCTCGTTGTTCCATTGCGTAGCTATTCATTTTGGGGGGTGGATTTTATGAATTTTTTGGGCAATATGTTGTGATTGTCGGTAGACTTGATACGCTGGTAGAAAACTGTGAAATCTCCTCATTCATTCTGAATTAACCAAATCTCTTTATCATTTTCCGTTTTATAGCTATAATAGTTTTCAAAAGGTACTTTACATATAGGCCACCCTGTATATGTAGATTCCACTTACTTAGGTTACTTAGCAGTAAAGAAGTTATATGAATTGACTTTCCCATCAATACAAAACATGCCTATCCCCTTGCTTTCTGTCTCTTTTTGGCCTCAATGTTGTATGGACAAGCCGAAAAATATTCATAACTTTCTACAAAAGTACAACGTTCAACTTTTTGTTGTGATATTCTAGCGTGACATACAACCTTGTGTCATATGTGGATCCCCTCGGCATGGGGCTTGGGTATCGACTCAAGAATGGTCCAAACGACTTGTTCCTATTGCCTCATTCTATTCTATTTGTGTATGTTGACAATTAAAATAACACTCAGGCATGGGTCGAGAAGCAGCAGGAGCAGCAACAGCAGCGGTGTGATCTGCAGAAATAGAAGCAACTCTTGCTCCCGTAGCAACAGCAGTCGCAGCAGCTGCAACAATGACACTGCATCGGATGCCAGTGCCCACACGAGCACAATGCCTGTAGGCAGCGGCGAGTCAGGCTTTGGGTATGAGGGCAGTTACAGCAAGCCCAGACTGGTGAAGGATGGTTCTTGTGACAGCAGCTCAGGGAGTGCTTATACTGGACTGTCATCTGGCTCTGTCTCCAGCAAGAGCAGCGGCTGTAACAGCAGAAAAACCAGCGAGGGTGACGATGCGGGTGCTGTTGCCCCCAGGACAGAGGCTTTTCCCAATGGGAGGCCGGGGCTCAAGTGGTCTTCTGCAGAGGATGAGGTGAGTGTGTGGCTTCTGCCATTTTCTGCACCTGCGCTCAACGTTCAGGATGAATTATTAATTTTTTGTGGTTGAAGATTGAACTACTGAGAGAAATTTCATGGCGATATTCTATAGTCAGGGCATTTGCGCACTCCAGGTATGGACAATATTTTCTTCCTAAGTATTTCCTGCTTAGGACATTTGGAAATGCATAGGAGCAGGATCTGTTTACATACGAGTACTATAAAATTAATATTTGATAGGCAAGTTATGTAGTCTTTCTGGTCTGGAATATTGATGAACTGGACTCAGGCAAACAATTCGCATGGCGCCATTAACTATCATCTGCTGTGATACAGGCGATGAATATTTGTTAGTTGTTTCTTGGTGTGTCTGACCGTTATTTTAGTTGAAAAAGCTCCACTAAATGCGTTAACCTAGTGTTCCTCAAAGTGGTCCGTACCGCCCCCCTGGACGTTGAGGAAATGCAAGGGGGCGGTAGGAGGGTACGCCTTGAATGGGGGGCGTATATTACTGTATAATATACAGTAATATAATCATTAGAGGGTGGTGGAAAATCAAATAGTGTCCTAAGGGGGCGGTGATTCAAAAAACTTTAGGAAACACTGCCTTAACCTGTTAACCGTGACTGCAGTGTGGCGGTGGCGTATCCACACAGTCACTTCAGACAATGCTTTGTTGTTTTACAGAACTGTTGTGTGGACAGTGACCATCATAGATAGATAAACAAACCATGCGTCTACATATGTATATCGACAGATGCGATTAGGGAACATTTTGCGTGAGTTAGTTAACCCTTTAACGACGAAATTATTTTCAGACTGATCAGAATATTGCGTAAATTACCACTTGTCTTCTCTACACTCATTTTCAGATAATTTTTCCGTAATCAAGAACAAAACATTTGGAATATGGGACCAAAGTGAATGATTTCTAATGGACTTCACCTACTATGTATAGTATGATTGGCGCTAATGGGTTAAGTGGACAGTGACAGTGAAAATGCAACCTACTAGGCGCAGATAACTGAACAGTTCAAATGAAGCCTTGCAATCACTGGGTAGCATGTGAACAACTCGTGTGTCTTGCTATGTATTGCGGCAGACATTTGCCCACTCTCAAGTTTTGGCCTGATGAGAGTGGCCTGAATTTGGCCAGAATGCTACTCTTTGCTTCTTATTATTGGACTAAAATTATAAATTTAGATTTAATGAGCTGCGAGCATTGCGATTTATACAAGCCTTCTAGTTGCTTATATATCTGCTGGGCATTCAATGAATGTTGGAGAGCCTGTCCAGCAAGTTTGAAGTCACTTTAGTTCATTGCATCCCATTGTTCCACGAGCATCTGTCTCATAATCTGTAAAGATTTTTATTGTTATAGTTTCCGAGTCAGTGGTATTCTTTTCATGTGCCAATTGTATTTCTTTCTACTAATTTTTTACTTATAGTATTCGTAATTTTGGTACCTACTCCCGAAGCGCTCTTCCATTTACTTTTACCAAGGTCTCTTGCGTTCTGTTCACGTATGAGTTAATAACTTTTTGTTGTCGCTTTAGTCGTATGTGTTTGGTGATGTAGCAGTTGACACTGATGTAACTTATATGCCATGCGTCTCTCTCTCTGCTATGGCAACTCTTCACCGACCACCCCAGGGAACGGCAGTAGCCTTGTCGTGTTCACTAGGGTGCAGATTTACTATAGCAAACACGATTACTTTTCAGCGATGAAGGTACCTTTGAGATTCACTGCATTGCTGCCTTGCAGAGCAAGCTTCACCTTCCTGACTTGCTGCGTCACCGAGAGCACAGCGGCAGTTCCAGAGACTCAGGATACTCCTCCTACTTCGGAGCTGCTGCTTCTCTGAAACCTCGAGATGCTTCACATGAGCGCAGTCAACCTACCGCTGTGGCAGACCACCCTGGTGTTGGTAGTGGTATGCCTTGTAAAGACGCCCTTGCTGGCTTTGCTGCTGTACACGACGTCTTCTCTTTGAGCAACGCCCCTCCTGATGATCGTCTGGACCACTTCAACTGCAAGAGGCGTGTTGACGGGTGTGACGAAGCCGCGGTGCCTGGACGAACTTTAGGGATCTCACTGACTAACTCGTACAAAGGCCGAGATGCTGGGCAGGCAGGATTTACACCCTGGTCATCATCAACCAATGCTCTGCGCGCTACTGCCGAGCCGTTTGTTCAAAGTTCAGCTTCCCAAAACATGTATGGTGCGGAGCCAGAGATATTGAGAGCCTCGACTGATTTACTCTTTGGCCCAAACGAGGCAAGAGTCCCTCGCCCCTCTACCACACACAGCAGTGCCTCCAAGAACATCTTCAACAGCTGCCCTGTTAACGCATGGTCGACTCTTGATGTGTCTGAGAACACCAACAATTATTGGTGCGCTTCAGACGCAGTCAACGCCAGGACGGCAATGAATACACCGTTTGCGCCAAGTTCTTTCATGTCGAACGCTGATGGTAGACGTTCTGTGACTGGTAACCCT
The DNA here is from genome assembly GCA_006783055.1 of Trinorchestia longiramus. Taxonomy (NCBI): domain Eukaryota; kingdom Metazoa; phylum Arthropoda; class Malacostraca; order Amphipoda; family Talitridae; genus Trinorchestia; species Trinorchestia longiramus. The sequence continues at coordinate 338,653 of VCRD01000327.1, read as the reverse complement.
TTTGAAGCCCCCCAGTTCCCTTGCACTGACGCCTCACCACTCGCAAGTAACGTGAGTGGACTCATGGTAGACCCTACACCAGGTGCTGACAAGCTCTGCCAGCTGCTTCCTACTGACCCAACCGCTCAAAAAAATTTCCTTGACAATATCAAGTTGCTCAACCAACTGTCTACGATCGCACCTATAGATGACGTGGAGTCTGTTCTACCCATATTGAATAACAGTGTTAGTACCACAAACATGAACTCTGCCAACACCAACTACCACAACAACAATGTTGCTGGGTTTGGCATGCCGGAGATGAACGCAAATACCATTAGCGTAAGCTCGTTGTCATCTGACGACTTTTTCTTGTCACTTGCCAAGGAGCGCGTGGCGAGAGCTAACTCGTGTGGTGGCTCAGAGGAAAGCAACGATGCTGCGTTGCAAGAACTGGCTTCTGTGCTGCTTAACCATTGCAAGATCAGCACGATCGATATCTCACTGGCGGAAGTACAGCTCATGCTGCGTAGGGCATCCTTCCATGACCCATACGCTAAGCACTGGCTCTCTCGGAACTTCAGCTTCCAAAAGAACAGGCAAGAGGAGAGAGACAACATGGCTGGCTTTCCTATTGACACGTCAATGAATTCCCAGTACTTCAAGATGCCCGGAGATGCCCTCAAGAATGATCACTCTTTAGGAAGTGGGACTCCTGGTCATCCAAAGTACGGGCTCCAGGCTGCCTGGTCAAACATGCTAGACCAACGCTCTCAAACTCCCAGCTTGAAGCCTGAGGGTGTGAACCGTGCCGTGTTTGGACCCACCAACTCCCAGCAGCGGCCTCACCAGCACCTCGTCAACCACAACACCGACAACTACAAGATCACTAGTTTTGGTAACGGCAGTTACATGACCAGCAAAAACTGTGCCAACTTTGAGAAGCTCACAATGCATTCATCACCCAAAGACTTCCCGAGCCACTTACTGGGCCCACACTTCTCCCAGGCTCACACGGGATCCCCGGTCTTGCTGGCCTCCAACGGGCGGAAGCCTTTTGGTGCGGACGGAAACATCGTTGACGGCGGATTTAACTACGACAGTCCAGTGCTTGGCTCTGATGGATTGAATTCTCTGAACTGTGATGCTCTTGGGAGCAGACTATCCCCTGAAGCACTAGTAGCTCTCAGCAAATTGAGGCTACAGCAGCAACAGCAACAACAACAACAGCAGCAGCAGCAACAGCAGCAGGTGGCACGCAGATCTGACGGTCTCGGTGACATGGGCCCAGATTCCAGCAAGTTACTGCCGGAGTTACTGGCCTTCGCTCCCTCGCTGCCTGAGCTGTCGGTGCAAGGGCGCGCCCAGCAGGCCCTACAGCACATGGAGCTGCTCAGACACCTTCCTCCCGAGCTCGTCCCTGGTCTTACATTGGCTGCCTACAGGCAAATCAGGTAAGACCTACAAGCTCACAAAGTCAAACTTGACTGCCAGCTGGTAAATTGAGGGAAATTTTTGGCCTACAGGCAAGTTAAGAAAGCCGTCGTTCCTTCTTATGGAACTAATTGAAGTTCACTTATTATAAAGCGTTGTGATATTGAACTAGAAGAAATAGGCTTAAAAAAAGGAAATCTGTGCGAGAAAGTTTAGATTGTGACAGGATAACTGTTAGCTATGATGTAAAATCTCCTTGCATTATTGCGTCTCGTGATTATTTCCATTGTAAATTTCAAAAGTCCTGTCATGAGGCAATTGTTTGACAAGCGGATGAATTTCCATCCACTATATTTGATCTGGTCAAGTTATTATTTCGTGTTTAGCCAAGAGGTAATGAGAAGGTTGAAGACCTACGATGAAAACGAACTAAATTCATTAAGTAATAATCCTCAACAATTGTGCTGTATAAGTTGCTAGCGATCCTACAAAGTCTGCTTTTTAGGATATAGACCCGTCAGTTATCAGTTTTACCTTCAGATCAAGTTATCTGTAGATATCCAACAGTGAGGGGCTTAATGTATTTCAATAATAGAATGATAGTGAAACAGGTGTGTAAAGCTGTGTGTAGCCTGTCATTTGAAGGTTTAGTGTACGTATGTTTTTACCTTGAAGTGTGGTATATTGTCATGTAAAGATTCAGTGCTCGATTTACCTTGAGGTGTGGTGTGTTGTGTTGTCATGTAAAGATTCAGTGCTCGATTTACCTTGAGGTGTGTTGTGTTGTGTTAGCTCAAGGTGTGGTGTGTTGTCTTGTAAAAGTTCAGTTTATGCTCTACCGTGATGTTCGGTGTGCAGCTCGCTGCTGCCCCTGGTGTACTCGCTGCTGCAGCGCATCGAGGATTGCTACGACCAGTTCCGTCAGGTGGAACGGCAGCGCAAGAAGACGGAGGCTGAGCTAGCCAGGAGGTTCCCTGGTCGCAGGGTCTCTAGCAGCAACGCCGTCAGCTTACCCCGCTTGCCTCACAGCCCCACACGTCTCGACCGCCTCGTGCTGGACCATATGAGAGAGCATGCTAGGGTGTGTGCAGCATTGTGTTGTGTGTGTGACTGACTGTGCTGTATGATGCATAACATTGTGTTGTTTGTGTGATTGGATGTGCTGGATGATGCATAACATTGTGTTGTGTGTGATTGGATGTGCTGGATGATGCATAACATTGTGTTGTGTGTGTGATTGGATGTGCTGGATGATGCATAACATTGTGTTGTGTGTGTGATTGGATGTGCTGGATGATGCATAACATTGTGTTGTGTGTGTGATTGGATGTGCTGTATGATGCATAACATTGTGTTGTGTGTGTGATTGGATGTGCTGCATGATGCATAACATTGTGTCGTGTGTGTGACTGACTGTTCTGTATGATGCATGACATTGTGTAGTGTGTGACTGACTGTGCTGTGTGTGACGCATAGCATTGTGTTGTGTGTGATTGGATGTGCTGTATGATGCATAACATTGTGTTGTGTGTGTGACTGGCTGTGCTGCATGGCGCTCAGCATTGTGTTGTGTATGGGGTACTAGTAGGTTCTTGAAAAAAGCGCATCTCACAACACTGGTATGACAGCAAGACCTCGGTAGCGAGAGTGCTGAGATGCCTCTTCAGCTGTAATTAATTCTCTTCTTTTACACTATCGAACATCGTGTGTGAAAGTGAAATAGTGTATTTGTTCATCACTATTTGACAAGCCTTGTTGTGGTGTGCATGTCATTTGTTCATCACTATTTGACAAGCCTTGTGGTGTGCAGGTCATTTGTTCATCACTATTTGACAAGCCTTGTGGTGTGCAGGTCATTTGTTCATCACTATTTGACAAGCCTTGTGGTGTGCAGGTCATTTGTTCATCACTATTTGACAAGCCTTGTGGTGTGCAGGTCATTTGTTCATCACTATTTGACAAGCCTTGTGGTGTGCAGGTCATCACTCTAGTTGCCAAGATGGAACGCCTTCGTAATGCCGCCCTACAGCCTGGCATCCACCAGTCCCTGGCCACCTGGCACTCCACCCTCACCACCCTCACCACCCTCAGGCACGCTGACATCACCCACATCATCCTCCCTCCTCACTTCCACCACCGCCGCCACCTTGCCTCTGAGATCCACTTCCCTAATGTGGAGAAGGTCTATGGCAACCCACCTCCTTTGAAGCCCCCCACTGGGGCTCCCCCACCAGGTAACCGACCAGCTCGTGTTGCTGGCTACTATAAGACTAGGTCGTGTTGCTGGCTACTATAAGACTAGGTCGTGTTGCTGGCTACTATAAGACTAGGTCGTGTTGCTGGCTACTATAAGACTAGGTCGTATCTTACCATGAATCAGTACTTAATAAAACTCGGTCTTATTTATTATTTGCCCGGACCAGTTTGTGTGACCAATATTTGTCTAGACGAATGTGTTTAATTGGAAAGAATTTCAGAGCCTAGGATCCTTTAAAGTTTTTTATTCATAGTTTTTGACCGTTATTTATGGTTCACACGTTATCGTCTCTCGGTAAACCCTTCCGAAGTAACATTGTTAATTAAATCCGTTAAGATATTTATAAGTTGCGATAGGCTGTGCTTGCAGTCTTCTTTGTTCTAAAGACTGTTACAAGCGATCTCTGTGTGGATAACACCCATCATTTGCTGGCATTGTAGTCGGTAATGTTCATCGCATGGGTCAAGTACTTTAAGGGGTGAAATATATTTGCTCTTGTAGTAGAGATCTGGAGAAGATGAAGGACATTGAGATGGGATCTGCGTCTTGATTGCCTTAGTGCAGGCGTGTTGCATTTGAGGGGCAGTCCACAGACCCTGTAGTACAGTCCATTGACTCCGTAGTGCAGTCCACAGACCCCGTAGTGCAGTCCACAGACCCCGTAGTGCAGTCCACAGACCCCGTAGTGCAGTCCACAGACCCCGTAGTGCAGTCCATTGACTCCGTAGTGCAGTTCTCATTCTGTCACGTCCCCAGGAGACGCTGCAGGACTTGGACTGGGAGGCGGAGAGGATGAGGAAGCTAGGACCAAAAAGTCTTCAGAAGGTGCTACCTGCACCTCCCCAGGGCACGACGTGCCTGGTGTAGACGACGTCTCCAAGCCTCCTGTAGAGGAAGGTCCTCCAGGTCAGACATCTCTTGTTTCAGTCTTCGTGTTTTCTCAACTCTTTCACGACCAAATTATTTTCATACTGATCAAAATATTGCGTAAATTACCACTTATCTTTACTAACCTCTATGTAATTTTGCCGTAATTTTGAACGAAACATTTGAAATATGGGACTAAAGGGAATACTTTTTAATGTTTGTTTGGGAAACATTAACCCAATGGTAGCGAAAGGGTAAGTGGAGACTAATGTATTACTGCGCTGCTCGATGATAAATCGTCATGCACATATACCGTATTTTCTGCACTAAAAGACGCATCCTCAATCATGGAGTTCATTTCTGTACTTGACATGCTGAACAAAAATAGCGGTATCCGTGACAGATTATGGGATCTGGTACATACATAAGGACCACAAAATTATGTAGAGCACGGCCGATTTTTTGTAAAAATTGAAGGCTTTTACGTGCGGAAAATATGGTATGTGTTTGAAATAGCAGAATGTCCAGCATGCGCTGTTTCTTTGATGTCCCCCACACGTGTGTATGTTTGTGTGGAATCGATGTATTTCTCGTTATTGTCTCGCTACTTTTAAACAAGAATGAAATGTCCCTTAACCTTTTCGATCCTGTTGGGACATATATTTCCCAACAGGGAGCAAAAGCCGGATCGAAACGGTTAAAGAGAAGCGTTTGTGTTTAGTGTATATTTCATGCATTTTATTCTACCGATGTTCAGGAATTGATGAAGCAACGAAATTGTTTTCCTTAGCAGTAAAAATTTTGTGGTTCATATCTATCACATATTAATATCTGACCTACGTTCTTGGAATAAGTTATTCATTATTATTGGAGGTGAGGAGTGAGTGTTGGGCCAGTGTATGATTGAGATAAATGCGCGTGACTGACATGCCTGTGCGTGAGTGAAGTGCGTGTACGTGACTGAATTGACTTCCGTGGTTAAGGTGTACGTGCATGATTGATGCCTTTACTTTAGACGGCATGGGACTTGGGTATCGACCCAAGAATGGGCCAAACGGTTCGTTTCTATTGCCTTATTCTATTCTATTACAAGGCGATGGTGAGCAAGGCTAAGTCAAATTTAGGAGTGTCTGCTTCACTGTATGCCTGTGAGTGACTGGGAGGTTCGTAGTTTTTGTTCTCTTTACTCACTCCAATGACAACCAAGTTCGTTTTTACCTGAACGAAATATTGCGTAAATTATGACATCTGTTTTGTAACTCCACCCAACTTTTGAACGAAGCATTTAAAATCTAGAACTAATAGGAATAATTTGTAATGAATGTTTCTAAAATGGAATGACACCGAACACCAGCAGTGATTTAAATGTAGGTAGCGCCAGAAATAGCACGTGAAGTGATACCGGCTTGTTGAGTGGCATTTTAGGTGATATTTATGTAGGGTTGGGTAATGAGTGTCCCTTATAGTGGAGTACTTCTTTTTTAAGTATTCTGTCATGCTTTGCTAACACTTCACCTCAGAATTTCG
>VCRD01000327.1:306694-332348 GCA_006783055.1 Trinorchestia longiramus | reverse complement strand
ACTGCGCTCTGTCTCTCACCACCCTACAGCACCTGGACACAACTGCAACCAGTTCTGCAGATGCTGGTGTGGGTAGTGGCTCGTCATCGACCGCCTCTGAGGTTACGCAACCTAAGCCCTGCACCAGCAACCCTGGTGACGAAGGTGAATCCGACGACGACTATGACGAGTCTGACGAAGAGTCAGACGTGGACGAAGACGAACGCCTGGTGAGGCTCCTACAGGAGATGCTGTGCGCCAAGAAGCAGGTGCTGGACAAGCAAACGGACGACACAGAAGCCAGTGGTGCTGTGAGAATGAGAAGCTCGGCAGGTCCAAGTGACAGTGATGCTGAGGTTGGTAGTACAGGCGCTGTGATGCTGCAGGGAGCTATGATCGGGGCTGCAGATGGTGTAGACATCTGTGTTACAGAGACCAAAACTGCTGCATCTGATGCAAAGGCCGATACTGCATCGGATGCCGAGACCAATGCTGCATCTGATGCGAAGACCGCTGCTGCATCTGATGCGAAGACCGCTGCTGCATCTGATGCGAAGACTGCTGCTGCATCTGATGCGAAGACCAGTGCTGCAGCTGGTGCAGAGACTGCCATTGCATCTGGTGGCACTACTGTACCGTGTGGAGTTGCTCCAGGTGGAACGCCTAGCAAAACCAAAGAATCTTCGGCCTCGTCAACAGTTCCCGCCTCAACGATGAACTCTGCGGCTGCAGCAAAGAGTGCAGCTGCTGTTGTAACCAAATCCTCGTCTTCTGACACCACAACTGCTACTTGTGCTGTCAAAGCTGGGGAGAAAACTGGGACTGTAGCACCGCAGTCAGCCAGTCGTGGTGCAGTGAAGGCTGCTACTGCTGCATCTAAGACTACTGCCCCTACTGCAACTAGAACAGTTGCCACGACATCTACCACGAAATCTTCATCTGGTAGCTCAGCTCTAACCACAGCTGTGGTTGCTACCATAACAACTACTGCTTCGTCGTATACTCCAGCTACCAACAGAAGCAAATCCAGCAGAACTTTCAATTCCAATAACAACAACAGCAATAACAATTACAACTTCAACCGGTTTAACGTGAATCAGTTCCATCCTCACCACCATTCGCGTCACCACCACTACCAGGGCTACCACCACCCTTCTCATCACCACCAGAACAACATGGCTGCAATTCACTACCACTTCAACTCGCCCAATAACCACAAAGTCCTTCGCAACAATAACAACAACAGCAACAGCAGTGGAGGAGGAGGAGGAAGAAAGCCTTTCGGGAGCAGCATGGGCCGACTAGGCAACCACCCTCTGCTGGCCAATAAGATGAACTCCTTCAATGGTACAAAGCTAGGAGGCCTGTGTGATGCTCGACCTCCTCTCACTTATTGAGATGTATGGGTCTGCTTATGCCTCACAGCAGGACAGGGACGCCTGAACACGCTGTGGCTGGAATATTTCGTGCTTCCTTGAGCCTTTGTTGCAGTTTGGAAGCCTGCTGGCCACACTATTTGACATATCGACGACGCTTGCTGATGCTTTTGTTTGTGTTTGAGATGTACCTTTCGGTCAGCTGTAGCACGTCAGGCCAAAACTATGAGTAATGCTGGAACCACATATTGGAGCACTAGAAAACCGTCGTTTCTAAGTGTCCTAGCTTTATTGCAGACTATTCTGTCGTCAACCAAACTATTTTCAGCTCGTTTAGAATTGTCCTAAGTACTAAACAGTAATAACTCGAGATTTACTAGCCCCATTTTTATAGCTTTTAACCTGAGATGCAACAGTGGGTACTTTTAACTACTCAATTGGGGCAAAAAATTGTGATTTAAAATCTATGCTTCTGCCAGCTGTCGTGCTCGACCAGCCTCGCACGATGCAATTGGCGTGGTTCATTAATGTCTGTCGAATTGCGCTGTTTTTATTGGTTGCCAATCACTGCTACGGGCGCTGATTTCTGGAAGTGCCTGCGTTTGGACCAATCAGCGTAGTGATATTTAGGACGCAGTCGAATACGCAAATTATTGTATACATTGTTGAGAAATTATCGTATTAATCTATAATATACGGGAGAACACGTGTAGAAACTTATAACACTACAAGGAAACACGTCTAATGGTCTATAAAATGCTGACTAATATATTCATCTATAGCTGCTTTTGCGTGCTCTTATGCTCTTGGCTCATGTTTGATGGATTAATTAATGCAGGATTGCGATGTTTTAACCTGGAGCTGCGTTGGGGAGGGCGGAATGCTGCGGAACCACAGAACGATTCTAACCGTGGTGCTCATTTGCCGAAAAATTATGTTATTTATCTCGAGGCATTCTCTTGATTACATCGGGCATTGCGGAGTATTGATAAAAGCCTGTAACTTGCATAATTTTTTTCTGGTAGGTGAAAAATTTTTTGCACATCATTTTATCGTGCTTTTATGATGGTTGATCAACTCATACTATTTAGTCATGGTGCGTAAATTATGGACTAACAATAGTGGAGCCTATTCGATCATTTAAATTATTTATTAGGCTACGCAGAACCTCAGCAGCCAGTTTGGGACCCGATAATTTGGGTATCAATTCGTTGTGACTCTAACACATGAATGTTGACTCCGTGGGTGTGGAACCGTCTAATTGAAGAATGCTCTAATATGCTGCTGTATCGATGCTTACAAGAGAGAGGGAGAGTGTGTGTGTGTCCTGTATTCACAGTACACTGTCTGAATCAGTGATTGAAGTGTGGTGGTATCACAGTCAGGCAATATAAGTGTGTGAGGGCTGTAATTTGGATACGTTGCTCATGCTCACGGCAGCGTTGTTACAGGTCTTTGTTTCCGTACGGAGCGTTTTGATGCATGGAGCAAATTCGTTGTTTTCAGGCTTGTGTAGGTCTGAAATGGAGTATGTCCCGTCAGCTTTATTGACTGTGGATAATTTAGTGTCGGCACATCAGGAAATTACGTTCGTATCGTGAAATGGAAGTTCCTGCAAGCTCTTTTGGATGTAGTGAGCCAGAATTCTGTACTCGTCTCGTAGGTTTTTTCCATTGCCTGTTGAGTGTCTGTGTTTTATACGTTGGTTGTGCGCGTGCTGCAACTACGACATGCAAGTATAATGAACGCTTCTTCTAGGCATTGTTTGTTTTGCAAGCACCAGCCACCGAACTCAAGGCTACTATGAGCATTAGAAGCCGCCTAACTAAGTCAGGTAAATGTGTTCAATTTGCATGGAGTCTGTGTAGAAGCAGTAGCTCCTAGAGTATTTCCTTCATTCGCGTGGGGGAAGAACACTGAGCGGAATTTTTTGCTTTCACTGTGTTTCAAGTTGACCGATGCCAAGTTGACCGATGGCAAGTTGACCGATAACCGGGTGATCGTCAGTAGGTGGGCTGCACCTTGCCAAGGCGCTTTTATTTACCTCTTTTAGCCCGTTCTTGTTTTCTGTACCTAATTAACATAGACCTAATTATTAACTGTGGCCAGCGTCGTTAACGAGAAACATTAATTAGTGTTGTAGAGTTTACACGCGTTTGTGTCATTTAATGATGCTAGTTCGTCTGTTTAGTTGCTTAGTGCTAATGTTTGCCTTCACATGACATCGCAGGACCATGATGACAAAACCAAGTCAACTCTTGGTACTCATTGCCGGTGCGCTAGTTTGCCTTTGTTCTTGTTTTGAGGTACGCCGTGTTGGCACTTTGTTCTAATTCTTTTTTCCCATTAACTTTATTAATTTTAGTGGTTTTAACTAGGTAGGTGGTTATCCGTACGGAGTGTTTAGACACTCTTGGGTGCATCAGGTCTGATTGCACTTGCATGGATCTGCTCGTGCGACATGGGAGCTTCCTAAACATCTAAATATTTGAACCACCGTAGGCCTGTGCATGGCACCGCGGATGCATGTTAGTGGTACATGTAGTGCACGTCACTCTCTTGATGCACATGTGTAGTATGTGATGGACCGTTGAATAAAGGACGAGCCCACTTGCATGACGGTAAGAATGGTGAATATTTCAGCAGTTCAGTGTAAAAGAATTCTCATTTAGAGCAAACCTATGTGCTACGTTTCTTCGTAGTGACGCATTGTGGTGCCACTGTTCTTTGCATTGTGATGCCACTGTTCTTGGCGTTGTGATGCCACTGTTCTTTGCATTGTAATGCCACTGTTCTTTGCATTGTGATGCAACTGTTCTTTGCATGGTGATGCAACTGTTCTTTGCATTGTGATGCCACTGTTCTTTGCATTGTGATGCAACTGTTCTTTGCATGGTGATGCAACTGTTCTTTGCATTGTGATGCCACTGTTCTTTGCATTGTGATGCCACTGTTCTTTGCATTGTGATGTCTTGGGCCTGATGTAGTCACGGATGCACCAGTAAACTAACAGTACCATTACTCATGCACTGCAGGGTGTACAGTGTACAGGAGCAAACTGCGTCTTTATGAGGGCTTGTCGAGGTTGGGAGTTCAGTTTACTAGTGGGTATGTAGCTGGCGCATGTGTTTGCTCTCTTTTTTGTGGGACGGAAATTATTTTACACTGGCGCATTTTACTTGATTAAACGCCCAGTTTTATGTTTATGTAACCCGTGTAGTTATTAATGTAGCTATTGATGGGAGCTGTTGGTACAGCCGTTGATCCAATGATTGATACAGTTTTTTTGATCCATCTATTTCTTTATTGTCTCAAGTAGGATTAGATAGTCAACATTTGGGACCATTGGACCTTCGCTGCTATACGGGCCGCAAGGAGCGCCTAACTTCAGAGACAACTCAGGCAATGTCGCCAGGCCTCGGTGCTGCTCTTGGAATTTACTCAGCGTATTGTATACCTCAACAATATGAAACAATAGTTGTAAAAAGTCTTTCACCAATTATTGAGCGACTCGAAGCGAACATTTCAGTAATTCATTCATACTCCTGGGCGTGGATTTTCTGCTGCGTTACCACCTCATTGCTGTGATAACGGAACTGATCAGCTGATGTGTGGAGTGTGAGACATGAATGTAGTCTGAGCCACTGAAGCGCTAGCAAACTTGTGTTTCTACTCGTGCTGCTGCTGGATTGTTAAGATGAACTCAGGGCAATGTTTGGATGCAGGTCATGCGCTTTCATTCTGTAGCTGCTCTCTGTAGTGGTGCATGGGGATCCTTTGTTGGTGTACGTGTTGCAGTGGTTCAAGACCCGCACATCGCTTGCGTTGTGTTAGTGAAATTTGCAGATTTCCGTTTTCTGATTGTGGCACAGGCTCCTCCAAACCTCGGAGATGACTCACCCTGATGTATTTCTCCCTAAGTTTCGGGTTCTTGTTTGAACGCATGATGTATGAATTTTACCTATTGACGCCATTTCGTAGGCCTATGCCGTGATTACCACAGGCTTGCACACTGTGCACACTCACATTAGTTGGTTTATTACGTGACTCATTTCTATATGAGTAACCTTCACGTTTTGCTAGTATTCTTTTATATCCTTGCCACTTCATGTTACGTAAGTGCTCGCCTTTAGTGAGCTAGAGCTGAAAGGAAGCAGTTCAGGTAATAAGGTACATATACATGGACAGAATTATGGGCGCGTTGAAACGGTAGATCGAAGAACAGTTCTCCTTTAGGACGGTCTCTCTTCTGTTCCTTTCTCATGTACTCTTCTCAATTTTAAGATTGTAATTGGAACAATTCTAGGGTAAATTTACACATTCCTGCTCTGTCCTACCGGTTCAATTTGACAAATATAGGTCTGTTTTGCGTTTTCACGGAATTCGTGATAGTGCTTTTTTAGGTAAAATTCTCATTCTCGACACTACAGGTGGTTCTTTGATTTGTTTTTGTTATCAAGGCTCATGTGATGTACATGGTTTATTTTATTGTGTTTCTGTGATTGATGTTGTGGCGTTTTATTGGGAGACTGTCAGTCAAGAAGAGAGACCATCGTTGCTTGATCCCAGTATTCTCCTACCTCCACCTTCTTCTTTGTTATAACTTCGAGAAAAGCAATACTCGTCTTTGGAACAACTTGTAAGGTTTGTGGTACGTCAGTTGATCACACGGGGACTCATTTTTCACGTATGAGAAGTGGGGTACGAGCTACGGCAAGCAGTTCCTACCTGCCAAGTACCGTATTTGACGGCACATAGGACGCACTTTTTTCCAAAAATGTTGGTTCAATAAATCACCCTGCGTCTTATACATCGTAGGTGGGTTTTCCTGAATCTGACCTGCTGAAATGAGGGTGCGTCTTATATGCCGTTAACTACGATAGTTTCTACCTGCCAAGTTCTGTTCAGAAACGACTTAGTATCCACCCGCGGTGTGTTGAGGGTATGAATGTTTATTGTTCTAAACTCATGTCATTGAGCGTCCAACTGAGTTCATAGTTATTTCACCTCGAAATCGAGACTTCCTCATTAGAGCATTCCGCGAAATATATCAACTTGGCGTTGCGTGAAGTCGCTTTTTATTCTTGCGTTTGCAGCGTTCAGTCGCCATTCGTTTTTGAGAGACATTAGCTTTACTGCTGACTGTCTCACGTAATATTTCCTTACTTGACATGCTAGACTCGCGTCCCGTACTCAGGAGACAAAGCCTTGTTGCAGCCAGCGTCATCTTGTCGGTCTTGTGCGTGCGTTGCAGCCTCGTGCTGCCGCTTCTCTATTCCTAGGTGTCGTGATACAGTGATTTGCTGTGGCAAAAGGCGTTGGTTCAACAGAGATCTGAGGGACGGAGAGTCAGGTTTGGATGGAAGGGCAAAAGAGGTCTGAGGTGTCGCGATAGTTGACTTGGGAACAAGCCAATAGATCTTATGTTAAAGTTTCAGGTTGTAATTTTTTTGGACTGACGGTTCGGTCAGTTTAATAAGGTATAATTTACCAAGCGTGTCTGGTGTGTGGAGAGGCAGGTCGGCTACCGCATGCTGTGACCTAAGACTCCACTCCAGCTAGAGAAAACACACTGATCTTAGAGTCCAGTTCGAATTACTTTGTGTTATTTTTGCATGTCAGTTGAAAAGGGGGAACCTGAGATTGGTTTTCGCTTCGTATTGCCCAGAGGGGGGAACTTGTATGAGATTTTGATCTCGTGTTTGCCGCGGCTGGTGAAAGAAAGGAGGTGTTGAGGTGACTGTCAGTCTTGCCAGTGTGCGCACCGAGCACCATTACTGAGTTGACTCGTATTTTGCCCTTGTATTCTGTAGTACTCGTTTAATTTTTAGCTTAAGTGGCTGTCTAGTTTACAGCTACCTAGTTCACTCTTTAATGTAGTTGTTGATGTTAACGTTTATTTTCTTGGTATGAGCTTCCATGGTACCTACGCACGTTCCTTCAAGACCAGTCAAACGTTGTGTTATGTTTTCTCTGTCATGTGGTGGTACTTAGCCTTTTATTATTTTTACTATTATTATTTACTTGTATAAGTTTACTGGTTTTTGAATGTAAGTCTTCCTTGTAACGCGAACGGTGTGTTACTTTGCACGGCGCGTACTCTTTGCTTTAGAATAATTAGATGTATCGGCTCAGTGTTCTTATTATACTGCCGTCATCAGAGCATCAGAAACCGTTTCGTAAATGACAGGGTCAAGTTGTGCATTTTCTCAAAGGGACAAGTAGGCAGTTTCTTAAGTACATGATCTACCAAAAAATTATTTAAAGCGGTGATTCCCTGTTCGGTGTTTCTTGGAGCAATGAAGGAAATGAAGATGCACTATCCTTATTATTCGTTTAACGTTATGAAAACGTTTGAGATTTTACCTGCTTTGTTATTTGAAGTGTCTGGTCCTACCGTAAGTAATGTTTTTTGCAGCGTACTTGTTCAAACGTCTGTCAACGTTGTTTGAATGCTTTATTATATTCTTGTTTACGGACAAAAAAAATTAAAATGATAAGACCATTATTGATGTCAACGTAGGTGCATTGTGCTTCACTAGATTGAAAGGACTAAGTGTGCTGCTAAAATGCGCGACAAAGCTGCTCATTTTCTGTAGAAATTTCAAATGGTTAAACCAAAAATATCCGGCGCAGAAGTGCCTGCGTCCGAAGTTCAGATTGAAGTCGTTACACGCTTCTTATTTTTGATCAGCAGCTTTCAAATGCATGACGTTTAGTCACATGACAGTGACTCTGACAAAGTGAACTTCATCAAGTTTCGAATTTACTAAGCTCACTAATTAGTTAATAAAATAGCAGGGTATTTACGTATGTAAGGAACGCATGATTTTCCCTTATGATTGTTTAGGATCTGCAATAACTTTAAAATTTGAAGCACAATTCATAACTTTGTTCGGCTTCGTACTAAATAAGTCGACTCGAGGTGCTTCGTCACAGTCTACGAAATTTTGTTTCCTGGAGACAAATGCAATAACTCGGGTGTTGTAAGGGAGTGGTTTGAAATCTTGTATGTTATCCTCACTTCCCACTGACATGAGGCTTGTCTCTTTGCTTCCTTCAGGTCGTATTTACTATAGCGCATCAAAGGCGCCTTTATTTGTTTGAGGATACTAGAGATTTTCCTGTGAAGCTTGAGGCTCCTCCCACCTGGCGTTGTTCACTGGAGTCTGTTGAGGTTTTATGGTTAGTTTGTTCACGCTTCTGTATCCAGGCTACCTGCTTTGCAGTGTGTTGCCCATGCAGTGCTGGGGCTGTTAACCCTAAGGATATTTCGTCGTTAAGCGTTGCGTTCATTGCGCTGATTCTTTTATTGTGGTTGCATGGCATTCTCCTGTTTTCTTAGCATAACAATTAGTCTTGGGCGTTCGAATAATTTAATAATTCTGCTGCAAGTCATAGTCTTGACCAGAAGGTATTTATTAAGTGTTATTGTCGTCAAGTATTGCTTTGGTTCTTTCCGATATTGTGTTACCTGAAGTTGAGAAATGAACCGATCGTGTACGAACTTGTTCCTTCCACTAACCTACTACGCTATTTTTGCGGATGTCACTAACTATTATCAAAATATAGATATTGATTTTTGGAGCATTGTTAGTCGTGGCTAGTTTGCTTCGAATAATTTGTTTTAGAAGCGAGTTCCGAGTGTTTTCATTGCTCCCGTGGAGTGGACCTCGTGTGTATGAGTGAATTTTTAGAGTGAATAATTTTTTCCTGTATTCTTGTGGTTGTGATGAGATTTGCTTAGACTGACAACCTCTCCATTCGCGTGACGCATTCCTTTTTCTTATGTAGGCGCGTGTTTTTAGTCCTGCAGTTTTGCCCGTAGTTGGTGGGTCAGGTGAGCAACACATACCTGTGCGTTGGATGCGATTGCTTACCGGACCTTTTAAATCAGTCGGGTGTAGATCGTTGATTAGTCACATGCATTTTTCGTATTTTCGCGCAGTTGTGCGTGGAAACACTACCTTGTGTGCGTGTTTGTTGGCTGACGGAGCAGGTCAAACGTAGCCGCCGTGTGCTACAGTCATCTTGTTGCTGCTGTTCGAGCGAATGGCACAGCTAGCAACGCGACGTGAACTGCTGAATTCTTGTTTCATCCTTCAGGTGAAGGTGTCGAGCGAGGCTTGAGCTTCCCCGCTGTTATGAGCGCATATTACTTTGTTATGCAGTGCTATTATTTATCCTGGGAGCGACAGCGTTGTGAACACCTCTTATTATAATGTACTATGTGTTTATTATAAACCTAATTCACTGTTTTCACGAGATTATTTCAGCTGTAGTTAGGGAAAGTCGCTTCTGTGTTGCAGACGCCATACTCGAATTATTCTTGACTTTATTATAACATTAATGATTATATTATAATAATGACGAATTATATTGACATTATTATAGCTTCCTAGTGGAATTTCCTAGCTCTCTTCAGTTCCTGGCGACCATTGATTTTATTTTTCGAACCATTTGCAAGAATTAGAAGTTTGATATTAGCAATTTATCGTTCCTGATAGAAATACGTGTTGCCATCTATTTTAACTTCACAGAAGTCCCTCATGTAATCCGTAGATGGGCCAAGATAGGATTGGATTCACCTCTAATTAAGTAGATTAACCTTTTAAGGATGTTGAGTTTCCGCTTTAAAAGCTGACTGTATTGCTAAGGACTAGGGTTTTCTTGCTCATTTATTTAATTTAGCTTCTAGTTGCATGTGATGTTGAGAGCAATGGGGGAGAGGCAAGGGAACGCTGATGATCTGTTGAGACAGCGTCTCATCCACGCCCTTGGGAACTGTACTTATGACTTAGGGCATTCTTGTATGCATTCTCACGACTGCTTCACTCAGCTCACAGACGTTCATGACTGCTGCTTCTGTGCGAGATGGATGACAGCTTCTCAAGGGCTCTTCGACGCACAGATTTACGACCAGAAAGATTAGTGAACGATGTTTGTTGAGAGCTGAGCAATGGTTTCAGCTATTAGAGTGGCGAGCTCTTCTCGTCGCCGTGTGTGTTTATGTGTGTAGCGTAAAGCGTCCTACCTCGAGACTACGTTATCTGTGTGTGTCTGTGTTAGACTGTGTCTTTGTATTGCGATGCTGCTCCAGGTTTAGATTTTCATGATGTGTTCGCTGGTGTTCGTGTTGAAGATATTATGAGTGGTGGTACTAGATTTCATACCACTGGAGTATAAAATTTATTTTTTCTTTGTGTTTTCGAGTGTTTTAGGTTTAACGTTGATTTTTGCTCATTCGGACGCATGACAACAGCAAGGTTTGAACGTAGAAGCTTATGTGTTTTAACCTTGTTTTTATGTACACCTATGCATGTGAAATTCTTCTTTGTCTGACTTTACTTAGAAACTGCGCTTGACAGAGCTACTTTCTAAGATGGTAAGAAAGATCATGAGTTTGTCTGGACTTGATGCAGGAGTTTGTTGTGCATTTGAGATGCCGCTGCAGCGAAGAGCTTGGCTTTGTTAAGTATGAAGTTGCAGCGTTGTTTGTTGGCTGCCCGCGCGACATCGGCTGCCTGGGGTGATATACCAAGTGCTCAAGTACTGAATAACGTTGCTATGCACGAGTGTTTGACGTATTCGTGGTAGGTTTAGCATAAGCAACCCTAGAAACACTTCACCCATGGCTTGTCCCACCCTCTGCTGCACCACGGATGGGTGTTCTCACCTTAATGTGTAAGTTTGAGGCACTTGCCTTCAGAAAATTATTTGAAATGGATGAATGGGACTCAAATTCTCTGTTACGTGGCCAGTGTGAGGTTCTGCTTAAATAGCTGCTACGCTATGAAGAAATATGCATGCTTTTGAACACTAATCGAGTTGCAGATACGTCTGTAAAATTATGTTAAGTTGGTTTTAAGTGCAATTTGAAGTTGTGCTTGCATTTGATGTCTGCAATTGACAAGTTTTAAGGATATAAAAGTTATGGCAGTGACTGCCGTCGATGAATTAGTAGTTATTAACTCGTCTCGAGATCTTGACGTATAGCTACGTCAGGATGCAATGAAAACTCGAGTATCTGGACGACCAATTCTACTTTTGCTTCGTCACTTGTGGACGTTGTGAGACGTGTAACTTTATTTCATTCAGCAAAACTGCTCAGTTACTTTTGGCATTGTCCAACAGCATAGACTTTCCGTTCTCTATACGCTTTTTATTGACATACTTACCCATGAAAATTTGAGGAGCTTGTGGCAGTGTTGGAGTTGAACGTAGCCGACTTCAAATTTTCAAGAGCAACGGCTTAACTTTTGGCAACTCAAAATATGCGATACTGATTTATAGCATGACTCATATGTAACCGTTTTATACTAATACTTTGTGCCCAAACGTTTGCATTGTGTAGTATTTATCTTGTATTTCTTCCGCCAAGTAAGGATCGATAATAATTAATTGTATGACCATTTCAGCCTTCGTCGTCCTTGTTTGGTTGTCGTGTTGGTCTTAACGTCTCTACTTGGAACAACAGGTTTATATAATCATGTCTTAATGGAGTATAGAAGTCACACGCAAGGGAGTTGAATCATTTATTATCGAAACTAAATGGTCACGTTTCGATAAGTTGCCGCAGTAATAGGTTTGTCCTGATGTCTCTATGTCCAGGTGGGGAATGAGGTGGTGTGCAGTTTGCTTTTTTCAGCGTAGACACTTACTGTGAGACGCTACCTTCTGCTCTGGAGTAAAATCTCCATTGTAACTCTGATGAGTGAAGCGTGACTTCCACGTCATGGTCATTGCGCAGTAATTGATTTCAAAGTTCGTACTCGATCAGTTTTGTCTCTGATCCTCTCCGACTTCTTTTTTTTCTGGCGTGATTCAATAAGTTTCTATAGGAAGTACCTGCTCCGCTGTTGCTTGGAACGTCGCTGTGAGAGCTTGACCATTTCTAACAAGTTAGTTGATCAATCTTGTTCCCCTTCCTCGAGTTCGTTACTGTGGTTATTGAAGCTTCGAGTTCTACTTCAGTACTGTGGATGCATTTGATGGGTTGCCCGTGCATCACACGCTTCCTTCACTCGGAATTAGTCGTGTGAGGTTTCCCTTTCCTCGTGGTGGTAGGAGGGTCCGCTTAGGATTTTTGGTGAGGGTTTCTGATGAGCCTTACTTTAGTACAGGGGCTGTCAGCCCGCAGCAGTGGCGGGTTCGCTGTACAAAACTTATCTTCTTTTCGAAGTCAAACGTAAAAAAGCTTTGGCCTTTGGAGCTTTCATTGCGCTTGGCTGATATTGCCGCACTCACCAGAGCCTCAGCTTGTGGCCAAGATTCCTGGAAATTATCCAGCAAGCTCATGACTGTAGTAGTGGTAATGGCTGTACGCCTGTGCAATAATCACCGTCTGCCTGCTTGCCTATGACCATGTCTAGCCTACGGCTCCGTAGTGTGGCGGCGTGTTCCCTCTGTTGTTATTATTCTTTCTTTTTGAGCCATGACCAACTTCAAAGCCTGCTTGTAGACTCGTCGCCTCCCACGCGTTTTGTGTGCAGCATCAAGAATTCGCCATTTTTATTACTTGCATTCAAGGTCAAAGCAACACAACAGCTACTACACTCGACCATATTTTAACTCTACCCTCCCAGCTCCAATGCGATTTATCGATTTACTGCTATGCTGTTGCTGGTAACCTGATATTATTGGTTCATTGACCATGAGATCATCTTGTTGAATCTTCATGCTGAGCTAAGAACAACCTTTTGGTATTACCTTTGGGTTGTTATAGGTCGCTAGTGAAATGCATTTACTCACTGAATTAGTCGTATCGATGAATAATTTTTCCAGTATTCTTCCCCTGTTTCGAGTTCGTTCACTTGGGCTCTTGGCTTCAACGACCTATGGTGCTCGCTAAATTTTAAATCCATGTTCCCCCTGATTGCACCTCTTCAATCTTGGCTTCGTGTCGAATTAGACTGCAAGGTTCGCTCTCGTCTGTGTGCCATTCCACAAAAACTTTGGTACATTTCAAAACCATAATTTGTAGCGAAATAATCGCTTCAGTGCTAGAATTTTTGTCTTCAGTGTGAATGCCGGCGGATGTCGAGGACATGGCATAATCATTGGACGTCCTGCACACTGGACTCAGAGCTCCTACTTACTCTTAACGAAGAGTAAGGTCCACTTCAATATACTCTTCTTCGCCGTTCCACTTTTGCTTCCGTACGCTTCTGATTGCTCGTAGATTGGGACAATAATAGCTTCTAGGTGCTACGTATTCCTTCGAAACACAAATATCTAAATACTTGAGTAGACGGTGTTAGAAGAGTGTGTGTTTTTGTTCTTCTTGTGTAGCTTTTACTGTTGTATATCCTTGATAAGGAATCATGTGATGGAACAGCGGCTGATCGGTGATGACGTTTTTGGCTTGCAAGGCCACATTTTGGCCGCGTCTTGATTGAGGTCTGAAACCAAATTGACAATTTGAATGTTTCTGATAAATATTCACGGATTTTTGTAATTAATGAGTCGTTAGACGATGCTATAAGTCGTTATTTAAATGAAGCGCTATGTACCGAACGTTAAACCTCAATAGATATCGTGTATTGTGTGATGCATTTGAAATATATTTATGTGAAATTTGTTTTCGAATCGCAGTTAAGAGTATGTTCTATTTCAAAGCAGGCTATGTGGCATCAACGCCCGGCAAAGCAAATATTTTCCGCTCGACCTCATCAACACGACCTACCTCATGTATTATGAGAACTCTTTTAACTTCCACGGTTTTCAATTTTGATGTGGTCTACGTAGAAAATTTGATTGTATGCGTTTGTTTGGACGTAGTTTTTAGCTACTAAATCTTAAGTGTAGAGGGTTGGAATGCGTTTTGATTACTTCATTTTGTTTGCTGAAGACGTCTCGACATGGTCTATCGCGATCGTTGTGCCCGACAGAGGCGATGTGGTTCGGGTGCTGTGATCATCTAGAGATCTGTGTTACTGTTGCCTCACTTCCTGCTTCAGTCAACGCGCGCCAGACTACTTTGTTGTGTAGCAAAGAATAGAATGTCCGAGTTTTATCTGCCAAATAAAAAGTTCTTGAAAATGGGCGGCTCTGTCTCCAATGCAAAATGTAATGTTTGTTATCGGATTAAATGGCGTGAACACTGATGACCTTATACATACATACAAAATTTCATCAGTTATGTGTCACTTCTGAAACTAGAATGAAATTTGTGAAGAGCTGCGGAGGTTGAGGGTAGGAAAAGAGCTTCATTAATTTGTGTCTTCTGTAGTGTATGTAAGCTGGCAAAGAAGTGGACGACTGCTTCTCATGTGCACTGCTTGCTTAGTTCTAAGCGATATTTGCCAAAACCTTTGCGCCTCAAGAGTTCCCAAAACTCCTGTTTCTATTGTGAACTGCAGAAGTTGCGTGGAGGTATTGTAACCTCTAATACCAGTGACATGTTTGTGTAGTAACTGTGTAGTTCCTCTTGCTGTATTGGTCGAAGGGAATCTCTATGCTTCTCATTCTCGCTCTTGATGAACCTTCCATCTACTCCAAGAATTGGTTCTCTTTTTACCGATGCCTCGTGCACGATCATGTCTAGGGTAAATCACGTACATTATCAAAATGCAAAAAATTATGCAATGCTCATGCCTGGAAGAACCATTGAAATGGGAGCAACACAAACATGAATACCCCATAATTAGGGAACGGCAAAGAAGCAGACTCGTTATCTACACCTCGCTTAAGTTAATAGACAATGATTATAAGGTTAGATATTGAGCGATTCAAGGAGCGGTGGCCGAGCAATTAAAGGTGCCCTTGTCTTCGTATTGGAAGAGTGATTGAATTTGTATGGACTGTAGTTGTGTGCGGTAGTATATAACAGAATAGATGACTATGTGACCACTGGATAAACACAATCAAATGTTATAGTAGTGTGTAGCGTTTTCTCTTTATATCTTAGAATACCAATTGTAGAATTCATTTAGTAGGTGTGCTAGTTCGCTATGTTAGCTTCCATGCTGTTCGTAAGTATGTAATTGTTCGATAGATTTGCCTAGTATTTAGAGTGATGTTCGCTCTACCTGAAGTAGGATGGCAGCTTCGGCTGGTGGCACGTCACTGCAAACTCTGTGGCATCCGCGCCCACACATCATCATGGATCAAGAAACATCGAGAAAATTATGCTTCCTATAATCCGTAAAATTGATTATTTTTAAATTACTGTAAGCTATTTGTTTGATAAATGTTTAAGTTCTTTGCGTTTTTTGGCTAGACTTTTAGACAGGAAAAGTGCAACTAGCACCTGCGCACATAATAAGAAATGTCATTTTGCGCATTTCATTTCGCAGCAAAAATATTCAACCGTGGTGATATCCGGGATCACCAAACTAAATCTTGATATTTTGTCACCCAAATCTGCTTTGGTATGCGCCATTGCATGAAGGATTTTTAAGAAAGCTAAAGCGTCGGAGCCCACGGAACATTTGTGTGTCTACCTATGTGTGGCGCGCTACGTCTTGCCTGAAAGTATTGCATTTTACGTGGAGAACAAGGATGCTGGCATGCTTGTCTTGGGGTGTGCCGGTGCTGCCATGCTGCTGCAGGGATGAGTTCTTCAGAGTGTGCTAGCCTCGATGTGCTTTACTGCAGCAGCCGTGGTGCGGCATGTGCTGCGTGCCGTGCTATTTACTATTACTCTATTACCAGTCCTAAAATAGTGATCATCTTTTCAGGTACGTCTTTACCACCGTAGAACCTTCTGGTTTACTTACTCAAGAGTCATGGGCGATCCTATATAGTTTCAATTTCACGTTTGTTTAGATGTCAGTGTTTCACTGTGTCGAGTTTGGTCGGAAATTTTAATACCGATGGATTTTGTAAACATTTTTATTACTTGCAAGTTGCAAAGGTCGTTTTTATATTTTGAATTACCTGTTTATCGTAATGAGGTTCCAGCAAACAATGTAGACGTGTCAAGTAGACTTTATTCTTGTCAAGATGTTCTTACCTATTGTCTCTATATGAATTTTGCGTGTGTAGAAACTTACCGGAGTTAATGGACTTTCGTGCGTGAACTTTGACTCGTGGTGCAGACCTGGACTCTGTCCTAACGTTGCAATTCACCAGTGATGGATCTACTTTGTTGACATGAGTCTTTCGCTGATGCAAACCTGAGAATGTGAGATTGATTAGCATGGTTAAATCCCATTCAATATGTGTGTTACCCATAGGCATGATAGAATTACTCAAAGGTGGTTAATATCATGTCTACCATCCGTTGGTTATTTGGGTATCTTCTTTGTTATGTAGCAAACTGAGAGGGTGATGGAAATTAGAAACAAATGTCATTCTCTCGTATTTATGGGGAGCGAGTTTTTTGGAGAACGCCGACATGAACACATTTTTACATATTTTTACAGGGCGTGCATCCAGGCAACAAGCTTCTGCGATATCACCTTTAGCATGCGACTCGTCGCGTACTCTTGAACGTACGATTTCTTGTTTCTTACAAAGAAAAATTCGGTGTCATTTTGAACCAATGTTAACGCACTGTGTTCTCAATTGAAGAGCTCGCTTCTTCAAGTCGGAATTAATTTAGAAGCCTCTGGAAACACTACTGGATAATCATAAATTGCACGAGTAGCTTAAGTCTTGCTGGAGGCGTAGAAAATAAAAAACTTACCATGCGGCCGAGCATTTCAGCTCATGCAATTCTTTTCTATATCAAGCTTTTGCCAAATGTAAATTGGCAGTTAATTCTTTTCGAAATTGACGAGGACTCTTGTTGCATCGCTCATCATACACGTATGTGCATCGCGGTGCGTTATGGGCCTTTAAAGCAAACGGCTGTCTAGGTTTTACTAACCAAAAACGTCCTTGAAACATTTTTCAGCGAAAAAAAACTTGGGTGAAGCTTCATTTTCCTTGATGAATCTGAAATAAGATACATTTTTTCAACCTGTAATAACAGAAGTAAACTAGTTACTCACTCACAAAATCCAATTATTCATAATTTTTCATAAAGGACGTTTTTGTTGACCCTTGAAGTACGAAACTGCGGTATTTGTGTAAAAACTTGCTTCTGAAGAATTTAAAATTTCCTGCTGAAGTTGACTTTTTTGGGGAGATTGTGCTGTGTCCAGTGCTCGGTCAGCATTTGGACGAAATGAGCAAGTTTTGAACTTTTCGGCACTGCTTTCACTGCAGTCCTCGTGCGCAAATTATACTCTAGTCTCCAGTCTGTAAACGTCTCAAAAGCTCATATTTCTGGCACTATTTGAAATTTTTGCGTGATGCTCTTCGATCGTCTTTATTATAATAATCTCTGGTTCTTGTTTATGCTACCTATAGAAGAGCTGAACCGGTGCTTCAAACCGTAGTTTATTACAGCACATATTATCGTTAACTTGAAATTCTATTGCTTTTGTTGTTAAGAGATGCTGTGCAATCGCCTTATCAATTTCGTAAAAACTTGCACATTCATCTTGTACTGAAAGGGTGATAAAAATTAACGAATTTAAAAGCTCTCTGCGTGGCAATGAGTTGAACACCCTGCAAAAACTTCATGGTAAGCATAATACTCGTATGTTTCATAACACAAATAGAATGTTCTATTCATATTGTTCGCCGATCATTTTTTGCAATGGTACATACATACGTAGCTTGTTCCATGCCGCAATAATTTGTCCAATGTGCTAAAACACAGAAATGTGTCTTGCTTTAAGAGGTATGATGCGTAGCGTTGCTAACTAGGTGTGTACTGGAGCTGCTTTATCATCTCCAGATCCACGTCATAAGTGTCCGTATTATATTAGCACCAGCGCCAAATATCAGGGCCGTGTCCGGCTTTTGACAATCTCTAGTTTATTGCAGATTTTAATCGATAATAATAATTATTTGTACGGATGGTGGGCTTCAAATATCAGTTGCCTCACCGATACATTTATTCCCAAATGAACTCCCAAGTAAATTATTATTCTTATCTAATGGTATTAAATAGAGGTCACAGACCTGTTATCTCTAGCACCAAAATCAAATGAGTTCCCGAGGGATCACGTGTCTGCTCATTTAACACATAATGCATATTATTACTTAATGATAGCAAGCCATTCTCAGCAAAACATGCAAGTATGCTTTTCTCTCAGGCCACGTGTGTCCAGAGGAGGCAGCGTCAACCTTAACACAATCCTAACATTTATTTGATGAATCCATTTCAGTAGTGCAATAGTTTGAATTTGGAACTTTCTTTTTTATTGTGAAATGTTATTACGTTAATGTTCATGTTTGTATAATGGTATACAACCTAAGAATTTCTGTATTAAAATTCTGACATCAGTTTATTGACTAACATTGAAATTGAAGTTTCCTGTCGTTTGGTCCGTCGATTTTAAAAGGTACGTGACATCACACATCTCCCTGGAGACCCTGGCCTTAGGAACCAATACGCGAGCTGAACTTCGACACGTTGTGGCGGAAATACGATAGAGTATCGTACTCGGTGGAGTTGATATTTCATGCGCTCTTGTAGCATTATGTGCTGTAGTTTAGACGCCGGTTGTCGGTCGATTCATAGTCTAGATGGATTTGGGATTTTTTCACTTCGTAGCGTTAGAGTAGCGGGTTCATCATCTAGATCAAGGTATTGTGCCGGAACTTAGCTAGTTAGATAATTACTATAATTATTATTGACTCTTGTTATTCTATGTGATGTTCCATGACGCTTTACGGTAGGCATAATTTTGACGCAGCTTGACGGGAGTAGGTCGGTGAATGTTAGGCTTAATAGATGCAGCGTGTGTTCTTCGTGTAGAGCTCACGTATCGTAGTTCTTGCGTCTCACTCACTATTTTCTGGTCTCTTTCTCCAAAAGTCGCGAGGCCTAACAAACTTCGTTTTGAGATTGTAAAAGTAGAAATTTGTACATTTATTCCGTTAGAGATGAGGAGCGTAGCCCGGAAATACTACAACATTTCAGGTTACGGTGACGGCAAAGTGAAAATGCTGTTGGGGCTCTTCACCATCGATGAGCTTGTGCCGGGCATTGCGGACATCACCTGTTCTCAATGTTCAGTGAGGTGTCCTGCGCTACACATATCCTCTAAGGCCGTTGCTGTTGACCAGGATTTCTTTTTTGAGCTGTAAGCTTCATAACATTTTTGTTCGTTTCGTTGTATTTGAGTAAGAAGTGGAGAGAGAAGCGTGTGATGTCTGCAGCTGCCGTGAACTCTACTTCCGCTAAGCCTGTCTTGTGTGATGCACACTTGCTCTCATTAATTAACCTGCCATTACACTCCTACGTTTAGTTCTATTTTACAATATGTTTATTGAGTGGGAAGCTGACGATGTAGTCTTGTAATGTGCTGCGCAAGTTTTGTGTAATATCTTTCATCTCACTAATGTATTACTATTTTTTTCGTCGGCAAAAGTAATCAATTATTATAGCTAATTTGTGTTCATTGTTGCCCGTTTAACCTCAATGCAATTGATGGTATTATGTTTGACTGTGTGCGAACTTGAGCGAGTCTACTACTGGGCAGCCTATCACAAATTGTATAGGTGTTTCTTGGTTTAGTTTTGAAGTGGCATCTCGCACCTGACATCATCGTCTTCATTGCTTCCAAAAGTAAGGGTAGCCTGGCTACGTTCGTTGCTGCGTCTTCCCTTCCATCTGAGATGTGTGCCACGCTTAGTATCTGACTGTATGTTATTCCGTTCAATTTTCCACTGCCTGTGTAACTGACACGCCTAGCACGCTATCAGATTTAATATTCTGTTGCTTGGTCATCAAAACAATTCGGTAGGTTTTTCGTAGAAAGTAGGTGTAATTATTGCACTCTCTGCTGTGCCAATCTTGCTCTAGACGTTCGCTCTACATGTTTGTAAAGCAAATCTCACTACTGGCAGTGTCTAAGAAAGCTTCTTTTTATTAGTAGACATTATTCTCAATGCATTGAGCTCGCTAGAATTCCACGTTAATCAAACATGAAAATGACAAACTCGAACTCATTTCTACCTTGTTTTCTATGTTGACACTCGGTGGTACTTGAGTAGAGTAACCACGGTTAAGTTTAGTCCTTACGAACGAATCGACTGCGATACTTGAGGGGTGTATCATGTCATCACGTAACCATGCAATGATGTGTTCGTTTTCTTGTTACTGTCTTGTTACCCGAGCTATTTCAATTTACCGTATGTGTTTCACTTACACTATTTTTCTGAAACATAACCGCGATTGTTTATCTCTCAGTCAGGAATTGTACCTTGTGGGTGAATGTTTCTGACCCTGCACTGCATTCCTTAGTCAAACTGAGAAGTAAACTACTAAACTGTTCTAAACTGATTAGAACTAAACTGTTCTAATCAGAAATTATTTGTTAACGCAGCAACTGCAGCTTCAATTGCATTCTTTAGTCCGTTCAAGAAGGTTTTTATGTAATATTCCACACTTCTGACTCTTCTGTTTCACAGAGACGCTTCGCACACACCATGGTTTCTAAGGAATTTAACCCTCAGAAAGTAACATTGACGTATTAGTTCAGTTGGTGCAATGCACCAGAACTGGAATGGATAGCGTATGAAAGCTTGTGCCGTGCCTGAACTGTACTTCATGCAGTGCCGGAACTGTTTTCCGTGCAGTGCCGGAACTGTTTTCCGTGCAGTGCCGGAACTGGTCTCCGTGCAGTGCCGGAACTGGTTTCCGTGCAGTGCCGGTACTGGTTTCCGTGCAGTGCCGGAACTGGTTTCCGTGCAGTGCCGGAACTGGTTTCCGTGCAGTGCCGGAACTGGTTTCCGTGCAGTGCCGGAACTGGTTTCCGTGCAGTGAACAAGGACGCTGTGCTACGCTGCAAAGCTAAGGGCAGCTCCCACACAACACGCGTCGCCTTGTCAGTCACACCTTCTGTGGCTCCTCTAGTTCTGGTGTTCATGCGGCAATTTTTTGTAATAATTTCACTTCGAATTGACGAAATAATGAACGGTCTTTTAAAATATGATGATAGTAAGAATGTGAGTTATGTTTACGAGGTAATTACTGATAATTGATATTTTCTGATCATTTGTTTAGGGCTTATGCAAACTTATCCTGAATTGTGTCGTGCTCTCCGTTGTAGTTCTTGTAGCCTCGGAGTTGTGTGTGTCAAAACGTATGTTCACTGCCGCCACAATTCCGGCTATTTTAATGTTCTCTTTCAGGTTTATTTATTAACAGAATTATGGTTGCTGTTCTTCGCCCAGGTCTTAATGTCTCTATGTGCCAATAACGTCAAAGACATGTTGTTACCTTGAATGATAGGATTAATTTGATCAGCGATATTCCATGTTGAAGAAATAAGTTCACTCGAGAGTTTTCGACTTGAGGAGCGTACTATTATCTTAAGTATTTCCAAATGTAACTCCTGCGCCCCACCGGCATAACAATACGGGTCTTGATCTAGCCTCTGTGATCAGATATTATTTATTTCTCTAATGTCTACTCTATTTGAGGCACTCCATGCACCAGCTACTGGCAGGCCATCACGCTTGACTCGGGTTCAGTTGCACTTTTGACTGCCATCATCGTGCTGAACTACACATTTTAGGCTCTGTTGAAAGTTATTCAACGATATACGATCCCCTCAAAGTAATTCTTATAAGTAAGTTACAATCTTTGATCTTCTCCAGAAAACTTGCCTCAGGCTTGATTGAAATTTGTGGATTTTTATAATCCTTTTGTACGCTTTTTTGTGTAAGACAAACCTTAGAAGAAAGGAAGCAGGCGCGTGTAGTACGAGTATCGTGTTTCTATTTCAGAGACATGCAATGTCGATGTATGTTCTTAACTCTAAATTGTAATGAAGCAGGGCAAGTTGTGATGCAATATTTTTATTAGTAACCTAGTCGTTCTAGGACCTCACAGTTTTACAGGTTAACCAACTCTATTATAAACCACTAATTTTTGATGATCAAGTAATATTCGTTAGTCGTTAGTGTTTTGTCCAGAAAACTTGTTATTCACATAGACCATTTAACGCTTTTGAGGTAAGGAGCGTATTTTGAACATCAGACCGGAGTGTTTTGTGGGATTCCTTGCTGCTTGCATTGTAACTCTTTCGGTCTTTGCTTTTTAATGCATTTCTTGTGTTTAATTCATGGTCACCCAGCATCAATAGCTTAAAATTGTATCAAATGTACGTGACAAAATTGGTAGGAGAACGTTCATGATATTCGTTCACTTGCGCAAACACTAAATTGATCTCAAAAGGTTGAAGTCGTGGTGGTATTGTTAAAATACTTTCAGGCAGCTACTGCTCGTAAGTATAGAATAAGTTGAAGGTCTTACGCATGTAATTTTTTGTTGTTGCTTCGTGTGTCTGGTCACATATATATTATCTCTTGTTCCATGGAAGTTATGTTGCGGCTCGTGTTTCATGACACGATTTCGCGAGTAGAATTTTTACGAGTTACCTTTGCTCAGCAGTTAAGAGAATAAGCATTAACTGGTCAGTAGTTGATAATCAGTATTTGTGTTGAAGTGACGATGTCGTCGATTTTTCTGCATGTAAATTATCGTTCTTTTGTGCACAAGCTTTTACGTTCTCACGAGGAAACATTTTCTCGTTTGTTATGACTGGCAGCTGTTGTGGAACTCAAGTTCTCTTCTGTGTAAACCACGAGCATTTAGTGTAGAAATTACTGTTCTTAGAATGTTTCTGTTCTCAACATTGCTTTGGGCTGCGAGAATTTAGTGTATAAATTGCATCGAAGAGTTCACCAAGATTGAGGTACTACCTAGGCCTTGCTGTTTAGCTCTTATTTATGGACCGTTTCGTTGTTGCGTGTAGGTGGATTACTGACCACCTCTAACCTTCACAGCTCAAATCTCTCCAGAAACACAACCGTTCCCGCGTGTACCATTTAGTGTCGTCCGGAAGTTATCCGGCGACGACTACGTCTCTAGCATCTTTTCCTTCCTACTATTGTCTTGTTATTCTTACTATTATTGTTCTTGGGCAGTAGACACTCTCAACGACAGCGCATTCGCCCTGCTATCGAAATTATTTGAGATTTAGAAGTATGTAAAGCGTTCGAAAAATTACATGCGGCGCTTAAGCGTGATCTGGCAAGCTTTCTAAAGCCAAGTAAGATAATATTTATAGCTTTCATGTATTGAATTGTCCTGGCAGTAACAATATTATTTTTTAGTTACCACAAAAATGGAAAAATGCTATATCAGTTGAAATAATTCTCGTGTAGCAGTACGTTAAGTCCCATGGAGGCATCAAATACTTATCAGCCTCAGACTGACTGAATGAGTTCCATAGCTCAATACCGCGATAGCATTTAATAGTAAACAACCGGACATTTATTGAACCATCTGACGACGTATTGCACCAGCAAGCAGGAATGAACTGGCGTTCTAGCTTCCTGATTTAATCATGAGATTGAATATAAATCTGAATTTTCCTTGCGTGGTTTTGTTGTATTGTGTAAAATCATATACCTCTTCCAGAAAGTGTTCGAGCCATGCAACACAACATTATCAGCTAAAAAATTTCGAACAAACTGCTCTTGGATCGTAAATTAAGACTGGGGCGCTCACTGTATACTGTAGTTCTTCAGAAGGTGCTTCAAGAGGCTGTCTGCATGGAAGCTGTCGTTGAGAGGGTCACAGCACTGGGAGACCTGGAACCACTTAGCTTAGGGCTCTCATTATTATTATAAGTGTTGAATATGATCCCTAGTGTCGCTCCGTAGTCTTAAAACTTTGTTGTTGTTTCTCCGTGTCCTGCTGAATGGTCGTTGCTTTTGTTGTACTAGACTTGAGAGTAGCAAATGTTGGAGGCATGTTGTCCAGCTGCTCGTGTCGTCAGCAGCAGTGGTGCTTCTCTCCACAAGCCGACCTGTCCAGAGCAAGCTTGGCTTCACTAACACTTTGGTGTCGTAGTCATGGGGCAGATCTGATGCAAGGAAATTTTAATTAATTAACAGTTCCTAGTGTATTATAGCTTTGTTATCTTGGGGTGTTACAGGATTGCCGGGAGTGTGGGTTGACGATTAAAAGTAGAGAGAACTGCTGCTGTTTCTGACGCCGTAATTTTTAAGGATTTGATGATGACGCACGCTTGTATGAGCTTCGGCTTCCATGCTCTGATGATACGTTAGGTTTAATGAAGCTAACACAAAACTTAAAATTACGGGGCCTTCATTTCGGTGTTCGTGACTTCAGTTCATGTTTGACTGGTGGAGACCTTGGGAAGCAATGACTGTTCTGTTGTTCCTGTTGCTCATGAACGAGGTATTTGTAGTATTGAAGTGTCAAAACATCTGTGTGGATCAAACTTCGCCCTCGGGGCATGTCTGCTGTTGGAATTTTGCTCGACCAGTTTTAGTTACCATGACGACTTATGAGACCGATTAGCTCTTCTACAAGTTGATAAAGAAATTGAATTGCATGCTTGTAATCTGCTGTGTTCTTATATAGATTTATGCATGGTGTTTCTTTATTAATCTCCGTATTAAGCTCATTTCGAAACGTGTTTTTTCCATTTTCAACCGCAATGCTTCAAGTAACCTGTAACAGGTTTTTCAAGTGCAAATCTACACAGATTTCTGCGTTCACTGTTCAATTGCTACTTACACATTTTGTGGAGTTTTTTGTCTTGTTTTTAGCACGTATGCAGTGAAATATTAACAGTTCAGAACATAAAGAAAAGAACAAGAATAGCCCAGCAAAATACGATTGAATTCAGAACGTTTTACGGCTTCTACCCATCATAATTAGAGCTGGAACAGAGCAATGCAGATACAGTTGGCATATACTCTAATATTCCTGCCCTCTCTAGTAACATTTCTGTTGAGGAAAATCCTCTAAATCTACGAAGTCAAGGTAAACTCGTGTATCCATCCTCCCTTTCTGGTAATCTTATATTTGATCATGCCAGTTGTACTCAAAGATTTTGTTGATGATTTGTGTTCTGTGTCCTGAAGCGTTGTGTTTGAAATCTTTGCTTCCCTCGTCTTCTTTTGATTATTTCTAAGAAGAACTTTTCTTATTTTATGCCCCAACTTCAGATTTGCTACGTTTCGAATTTTAATTTTCTCTGAGTTAAGAAGGCAAAATAACTTTAATCATGGGGTCATAATGTTAGCGTAAACTCCACTAACGAGAGTACTTTATTGCTGTCAATTTCACTCGTTTATGCTGTACATTTGGTCATTTTTTGTTTACATTTTGTGGTGTGTTCCTGCCTGCCTGTACCTTAGTGAGGTTGTGGTGGTGGTGGAGGTCCTGCCTGCCTGTACCTCAGTGAGGTTGTGGTGGTGGTGGAGGTCCTGCCTGCCTGTACCTCAGTGAGGTTGTGGTAGTGGTGGAG